>WNWK01016458.1:0-44893 GCA_009830355.1 Cherax destructor
GAGATACAATGCCAGACTGTTGCTGAATGGTGTTTGTGTGCCCGTGGTGGCTGGGAGGCCACTCAGACGCGTTTCATCGACCACTGATTTTTAAGTTAAAGGATAAAAATCAAGGCAATATTTTGGCGAGAAATGTTGCTGATTTTCAAATTTGCTGATATTCAAGGGGGATGATTTTAAAGGGTCCTCTGTACCTAACTCTTTTAAATCTAATTGTGTATGTACCTAGTTAGGTATGTATCTAATTATGAATGTATCTAATGTACAGTGGACAATCAAATTTTGTAATTAATCCGTTCCAGAGAGTCTGCTGAAAGGCGAAATTCATGAATGGTGAAACAATTTTCCCTATAAGAAATAATGTAAATCCAATTAATCTGTTCCAGACACCCAAAAGTATTAACAAAAAATATTACTTTTACATTAAATATAGATTTACATACAGAAAACAATGAGACATCAAGTATAAAACAATAATAACATCACACTTACCTTTATTGAAGACTCTTGTTGGTGTATGGAAGACGGGAGGAGTGGAGAGGATGACGTTACACTATTGTTAGGAAGGGGAATCCCCTTCCATAAAGACTTTAGTTACCAAGTCCTTATCTGGGGTTACTTCCCTTCTTTGTTTTTTAATGCCTCTAGGACCAGCCTGAGAGTCACTGGACCCCTATTGCTCAAAAAATTGTTACAGAGAGCTCTGTTTCTAGCGTCTCTTTAAAATTTGCCTAAAATGGGACAAGACATTGTCATTGAACATGTCGCATACGCGGCCTGCAACAGCTTTGTTAGGATGATGTTCCTCCACAAATCTTTCCATCCTACTCCACATTGCACAAATCTCCTTAATCTCTGAAGAAGGCACCTTCTTCCCTCTCTCTTCCTCCTCCTGTGCAGCAGTTTCCTCAGCTGTGCTCTATTGCTGTTGCAGATGAAGCTCTTGCAGCTCTTCAGTGGTTAGCTCTTCACTGTGGTCCTCCACCAACTCTTCCACATCCTCACCACTAACCTCCAACCCCATGGACTTCCCCAAAGCCACAATAATAATAATAATAATAATAATAGTTTATTTGGACATGATACAAAGAATTAAATTTGGTTATTGAGATTACATGAGGTGTACATGCCTAAAGCCCCTAATATGCAGGGCATTTTGGGCAGACTTAAAATTAACTTAAAACTAAATTGTAAGAATTTTTGTAGATAGTTTACAATGAGTATAGGTGAGTATTTAAGCTATGAAATTTGAACATAGTTTAGACATGACATTTTTTAAACATAGTTTTGTACTTTTGTCTTCATTATAAAATTAATTAAATGGACTGTCAGGGTCAGCCTCAAACCCTTCAAAATCTTTGTTGAGGACACAAAGCCCTGGAAGTTACTCCCTGCCAAGCCTTATCTATAAGAGTTATGCAATTGAGGATAGTGAAGTGATCTTTCCAGAACTCTCTTAGGGTCAGTTGACTGTCTGAGGTCATATCAAAGCACCTTTGAAACAAACAAACAAACAAACAATTTTATTTCATTGCAGATTACATGGGTATCGGAAGTTACAATGTAAATTGAGTGCAAGGAGAGCCACTGACATGCCATGGCATTAGGGGCAGCTTATTCTAGTCCTTAAAAACTATGTACTTAATATTAGAGAAATTTATTGAGTTTATTCTAGTTAAAAATTATTTTCAAAATTACAATATGATGAAATTTTACTGTTTAAATTATTATATAATGATATTAGATCTTAGATTGTTACAGGTGTTAAGATTCTTGAATGATAATATGGAATTGAGATTATCCTAAGGAAAATAACATTGAGCATTTTTGACATTAACTTATAATATGAGTAGGGGGTAACATAATAGTAACATATTATTAAAAATTGAGATTATCGTATAGGAAAGTAACAATGAGCATTTTTCAAAGTAGTTTATAGTATGATCATTTAGTTTTGGGTGAGTAGGTGGTTTTTGAGTTGAGTCTTAAATTGATTTTCAGACAAGATTATCTTAATATTTACTGGTAATGAATTCCAGATTCTGGGGCCCTTTATGTGCATAGAATTTTTACATAGGTTGATATGAACGTGGGGTATATCAAAAAGTGATCTGTGTCTTGTGTTGTGGTCATGGGTCCTATTAAAGTTGGTGAGGAGAGTTTTGAGCAGAGGGTTTATATTAGAGTGTAAAGTTTTATATATGTAGTAGGCACAAGAGTAAGTATGAATGTTCTTTACGGTGAGTAGTTTGAGACTTGAATATTGGTGGAGTATGCTGTCTAGAGTGGGAATTTGTTATCATTCTGACTGCGGCCTTTTGTTGTGTTATGAGTGGTCTAAGGTGATTTAACGTTGTTGATCCCCATGCACAGATTCCATAGGTGAGATACGGGTAGATAAGTGAATGATATAGTGCAAGGAGAGCTGATAGAGGTACATAATAGCGTATCTTTGATAATATGCCTACTGTCTTCGAGATTTTCTTGGAAATTTGTTGTATATGTGTTTGGAATTTAAGGCTACTGTCAAGGTGGATTCCTAGGAATTTTCCCTCTGTGAGTCTTGTGATGGGTGTACCATTGAGTGTTATGTTAAGTGGAACATTTGTGGCTTTGCTTCCAAACTGTATGAAGTAGGTCTTGTCAGTATTGAGAGTAAGCTTGTTAGCGTCATCCATGTTGATATTTTCTGTAATTCGGCATTAACAGTGTTGGCCAGTATAACTGGATTTGGGTGAGAGAAGACATATGTTGTGTCATCTGCAAATAAAATGGGTTTGAGTAGTTGTGATGCATTCGGTAGGTCATTTATGTAAATGAGGAATAGGAGTGGCCCCAGGACACTTCCTTGAGGGACTCCACTGTAATTTGTTGTGTGGAAGAGTTCGCTCCATTTGTGTACAGGTATTGGCTTCTGTTGGTGAGGTATGACTTTAGGTAGTTGAGTGGGTGCCCCCTTATACCATAGTGTGCTAATTTTGTGAGCAGTAAATCATGGTCGACTGTATCAAAAGCTTTGCGTAGATCAATAAAGATTCCCAGTGGGACTTCTTTTTTCTCAAGTGCTGTATATATTAACTCCAACATGTGCGTAATAGCATCGTTTGTGCTCTTGTTTGTCCTGAATCCAAATTGACAGGGGTTGATTACATTGTGTGAGACGAGGTAGGAATAGATTTGTCTATGAATTAATTTTTCGAAGATTTTAGAAAGCAATGGTAAATTAGAAATTGGTCTATAATTATTCAGGTCTGTTTGATCACCTCCTTTGTGGATCGGGGTGACCCTAGCTATTTTGAGAATTGATGGAAAGGTAGAGGCTTCAATGGATTTATTGAATAGTGTTGCTATAATTGGTGACAGAACCTGTGAAGCTTTTTTGTACATAAAAGTTGGTAAGCTGTTTATGTCTCCTGCCTTGTTTTTAAGGGTGTTGATTATGAGCGAGACTTCAATTGGGTTGGTAGGAGCTAGGAATAGCGTATTAGGGTAGGTGTTTGTGAGGTAGTCTGTTGGACGGGTGTTTGAGCTTGGGATTTTACTCGCTAGATTCTTTCCTATGGTGGAGAAGAAAACATTAAGTCTGTTTGCTGTCTCAGTAGGTGAGAGTAGGGGCTCATCTGCTCTTGATAATTTGATGTTGTTGTTTTTCGCTATCTTATTATTTCCTAGAATTGCAGATAGGGTCTTCCAGGTCTTTTCATATCCCCTTTTTATGTTCTGGAGTCTGTTCTCATAATACAATTTTTTTGATCTCCTTATCAGGCTGGTAAGGATTGATGAGTAGCGTTTGGATTGTTCTCTGGTTATTAGACCCCTTCTGTATTGTTTTTCATATTGGTGCCTTTTGTTAATGGATTTAAGGATGCTGGATGTTAGCCAGGGATTGTTAAGTCTCTTAGCTGTGATCTGTTTAGTTTTTTTAGGGCAATGTTTGTTATAGAGGTGGTGGGTTTTGTTAAGGAAATTCTTGATGCATTCATTAGTATCTGTATATGTTTCTAACTCATTATGCCAGTCAATGTTAATCATAGCTGTTATAAAGTTATTTACAGCTGACTCATTATGTAGTCTGAAGGTAACTTTTGTAATATCTAGGGGCAATTTACCAAGATTAGTTATGAGAAAGGTCGGATAGTGGTTTGTGGTGTTGTCTGTGATGATGCCTGATTTTAGAGGGGCTATAGTATTAGTCCAGATGTGGTCTAGTAATGAGGTACTAGTCTCGGAGATTCTTGTAGGTTTTGATATTGTTGGTAGTAACAAGCAGTTGCTCATAGTGTTTGTGAATTCTGTTACTTGTGGGTCCTGGTCATGTAGAAGATTTATATTGAAGTCTCCTGTGAGCAGCAAATGGTCTTTGTTCATGTGTGCATCAGTTATTAGGTTACCTAGTTTTTCACTAAAATGGTGAATGTTTGATTGTGGTAATCTGTAGATGTTTATCACTGTGAGGGGTTTTTGCAGGTCTTTTGATTTAAATTTAGCTATAATATATTCTCCATGCTCATCCCTTATGCAAGAGTTATTGATACATTCAAGTTGATCTGAGTAATATATAGCTATTCCACCCCTCGCTGATCTGTCCTACAATTGTGAATGGCTGTGTAACCTGGGATGGCATAGACATCTGTAGTATCAGGCTTCAGCCAGGTCTCAGTGAGTGTGATGATTGACATATTGGTCTGGAGGGATTGGAGTAGTGCTGTGAGGTCATCATAATGTTTGCTCAAAGATCTAACATTGTAATTGAAGATAGTTATGTTATTGTTTGCTCTGAGTAATGTCTTTGCTTGATCTGCTGTGTAATAGTTGCAGTTGCTGTTGGAATCATGTAAGTCATTTAATAATAGGTTGATATCAGGATCAATTCCTGTAATCATAAGATTTGATGTGATTCTATAACTAGACCTGAGAAGAATAGATAATACTAAACTTAATAATATGGTACTAGATTAAATTCTTAGGAACTATTTGATTATTACAAATTTTTAATAAGAGTTTGTAGAGATACAGGGTATTTGACAGAGTTCTTGGCACGTGAATTTGTACCCTAGTCAATTTATACAAATGCAATTAATTGAACTATGGTAGTTTACTAAAGCTGGGAATAAAGGAGCTAGGGAAAATGATACCAAACAATGAAATTAAAGTAAATTAGTACCTGAATTAGCACCTTAATTATTATAATAAAAATTAATATAAGAACTGTGGCAGTTAGATTTTTTTAAAAATAAAGACTAGGGAATATAATAGTAAACAATGAGGGTTAACACTTTAGGGAATATAATAGTAAACAAAAAGAGTAAAACACTTTAGCACCTTAATTATGAGAGTTAACACTTTAGGGAATATAATAGTAAATAAAAAGAGTAAAACACTTTAGCACCAGAATTAGCACCTTAATTATTTTTTTAAAGCTTCAAGTAAAGGAATTATTGGATGAAAGGCAGTACTAAGTATTGATTTGCTGGGAACTATTTCAAGAGAATATATAAATGGGGATTAAATTAAATGGACAGATAGTAAATATGATATAAAATTAACTTAGAAGCAAGATTTGATTTATATTATAAAGTTTAAGCAAGTAATAGCACTAAAAGTAAAGTACATAGTGTATGAGGTAGTTGGTACTAGCTAGTATGTATAAAGTTAGTACAAAAAAATTTCACAAAGTAGTAGTAACATACACTAATACACCACACGTATATTATGTGTTGAGGACAATAGGCTAATCAGTAATGGTAATGTCAGCTTGTCTAAGGAAGTTGGTGAGATCACGTTCGTTTGATATAGAAAATTGCTGACCTGTTGATACTTTTCGAACTAGTATTTTCCCATCACGAGCGAAGCACTGATGGATTTTGTTCTCCAGTTTAAGTTTTCTCAGCCTAAACAGAAGGTTTTGACGTTTCCTGGTTAGGCACTCGTTGATGTATACTCCACTTTTCATTGTAATTGCTGATTTAATTAGGTCCTTTTTTGTATCATATGAGTGAAGTCTGATCATTATACTAGGTTTACCTTGTTTTCCTAGCAATCGTGTTTCCTTGATTTCATTACTTTGCACATTAACTTGTAGGTTGGCTTGTAATATGTTGATAGCAGTTTCCTTGCACTGGGATTGAGTTATGTCTCTGGGAATGTGGTTGCTGTTTATTATAACTGCATCAGACAAGTTATCTTGTTCGGTTTTGTCATCTTGAAAATCAAGATATTCATCAAGTCGAGTGTGCATGTTGTTATTCCAGTCCTTGATTGCTTCTTCCACCTTCATATTCAGAGTTGTTATTTGATCGATGTGACTGGTTATAGCTGTTTGTAGAGTATTTTCTGTGTCAGTATTTCCCGATGTAATCTTCTCTTCAAGGTTTTGGATCTTGATCTCGAGGCTAGTTAGCTTGGATTCATATTTCACTAGTTTTGCTTTGATGTCTTTGTTTTCAGCTTCAAGGGCAATGATGTATTCCCTAATAGTATCAGGAGTAGTCATACCTTGGTGCCCAGGAAGGAATCCTACGAAGCTGGTGGGGTTGGTGGGAGAATCAGCCATGCTCGGTGGTGTTATTGTTGTCGTCGGGGCCCGGGTGGGGGTGTGGGGGGTTGTTGATGCACCGGCTTACTGTTGTGTAGACATGTTGTGTTTCAAAGTCCTTAGCGTTGGTTTCTTGGTACTATTGTTGGTTCCTCTGCGATTTCCGCTCATAGTATCACTAGTGAAGCTATGGAGGAGGCTTTATTTCCTTTAGCTTGGGTAAGGCGTTCGTCTGGCAGCGCGGGCGATGTTTGGGTTTGCAGGGCTGTCTTCCTTAGATCTTCCATTTTGTTAAGGTTTGGGTAGCATTTCTAGTATTCTTGGGTCATTTTGTGATCTACGTGGGTTTGTGCAGTTGTACCTTCAATTAGGCCATCACAAGCTTTGATGAGTGCTGAGTTTTTTGGAGAATAAGGGCTGCTAGGATGCTGCCGCTGCCGCGGGGTGCTTTGGTGTAGAGTTTTTTTAAGTTTGAAATGATTTGCTGGTCCATGGGCTGGATAAGAGGAGTGATATTAGGGGGCAAGAACTTCACTGTGATGAAATTAAACTCCTCCACCATTTTGTCATCTAAGTCTGGAGGATGAGCAGGAGCATTGTCCATTACCAGGAGGCACTTGAGTGGCAATTTATTTTCCAGGAGGTATTTCTTCACGCTCGAGCCAAACACTTCATTGAATCAATCAAGGAAGATTTCCCTCATGACCCATGCCTTACTGTTAGCCTTCCACATCACACACAATAAATTTACTCTTGGCGACACTGTTTTTCTTGAACACTCTGGGATTTTTAGAGTGATTCACCAGTAAAGGCTTCACTTTGAAATCCACACTAGCATTACCACAGAACATGAGAGTTAGCCTGTCTTTCATAGGCTTGTGTCCTGGCAGTGCCTTTTCCTCCTGCGTGATGTATGTCTTCTTTGGCATTTTCTTCCAAAAGAGGCCTGTTTCGTCACAATTGAACACTTGCTGGGGGACGAATCTTTCAGCCTCTATATAGTCCTTGAATTCATGCATGAATTTTTCAGCCGCACATTTGTCAGAACTTGCAGCCTCGCCATGCCTTACCACACTGTGTATGCCACTACACTTCTTAAATCTCTCAAACCAGCCTTTGCTGGCCTTAAATTCACTAACATTAGCACTCGTTCCAGGCATTTTCTTTATGAGATCGGCAATGCAACTGCCTTGCCTTTTCACAAATTATCGACTGCATAACACTATATCCTGCTAACTGTTTTTGGTTGATCCACACCAACAACAAATTCTCAATATCTTTGAGTATTTGTGATCTCTTTTTTGTGAGCATATCTACCCCTTTCGCAACAACAGCTTCCTTGATTTCCTTTTTCTTTGCCACGATGGAAGCGATGGTTGAATGGGGCTTCCCATACATCCTGGCAAGCTGGGCCACACGCACTCCACTTTCATATTTTACAATGATTTCTTTCTTCAATTCTGTCATGTTTCTCACATTCTTTACCAAAGGGCTGGCACTAGGAACTTTCTTTGGGCTCATGGTTGCTTATTTAGCAGTTGCAAGCACAATAAAGAATGGAATGTTATGAAAAGTATTGTATGAACCCGTGGGGTCACTCGCTGAGAAACAATGCCACACTGACTGTGAATGGTGTGTGGGGCGCCTTTGTGTGTGCGTTGACGCTAGGAGGCCGATCGTACGTATTCTGGACGACCGACGAATGACAAGGCAAATGACGAACCGCAAGGCTATATTTTGATGAAAAAACGTTGCAAAAGGTGAAATTCACGAAGAGTGAGGCTTACGAAACTCGAGGGTCCACTGTTTGTTCAAATGCTCCATAACCTATATCAATATAGAGTAAGAATTAGTATTAGTCTGTCCAAAATGCCTAGGCATGCTAGTGGCCTTCTTTGTAATTAATATTTTATAACATGTAAACCACACATTGTAAGCTTTACAAGGAAATAAAGATTTTGAATTTGATTTTGAACACTCTTTGATATCCCTCATGTCCATCTTTCCCTATGCAAAAATGCTATGCATATAAAGGGCCCTAAGATCTGGAATTCATTGCCTGAAAATACAAAAGGGCCCCTGCCTGCCCACCAATTCAAGGCTCTACTTAGAAATCACCTCATCTCCCAAAACTAACAACACAAACAATATATATTATTGCCACCATCAACTCAAAAATTGCCAAATTTTATAAGATTATTTCAAAACTAAAATAGTCTCAATCTCATTATGTATTATGGGCTAAAATATAATACTGTAACTTATTATTCAACTATTTGTTAATTTAATTACTGCTGAACCACTACTACCTCTGTTGAACAGGACTCTGTGTGAATTGTCTGGGAAGATTCCAAAGCAGCGAGAGGACATCCCAGTGCATCGTTTCAGCGTAAACAGTGGAAGTTTGTGCAGTTTGTGAGGGCTGGGGCTGAGAGTGTCCCAAGTCAGGCGGGAGCAGCCTCCTCCCCCACGCCTGTCGGGGGGGAGGGGGCGGGGTGTGTTGGCTGCCCAGTGTTTGGTGAACAGTGACCCTCTCATAACCCCTCACCCCTGTTCCTCACCCACCCAACTCCCAGCGTCGGCGATGGCGGGGGTGTGCCGGGATCGCGGGAGCTTCCACTGCAGAGACAGCGATGTGGAATTCGACTACGAGGCAGCTGTCAGGTGTGCCACAGGCGGTGTGCACTCGGTTCCTCAGGCTTCGGCATCCGTGCGCACGGTGGATGTCTTGGAGCCCTTGGGGCTCCATGTGGGAGCCGCCAGCAGTGCCTCTCAGCGGACGGAGGGCCTGGGATCTGCAATCAAATTGGCGTCCACCTGGGATCTGCAATCAAACTAGTATCCACCAGGACGTTGACACGTCCCCAGGGCTGCTCTCCCTTGGGCTGCTAGCAATGGTGCTCCTGCAAGCAGCAGATCCTGGTGAAACCTGCTGCTGTTTGCAATGGCTGTCTGGCTGTCCTGCCGAAGAGGGACAGGCACCTTGCAACATCTGTTGTTGGGGCAATGGATGCATTCCCTAGAATATTGCTCATTACTCTGTCATTTGTTTACCATGTATGGACGTGTTTATGACTCATTACCTTTGTAACTGTCATGATTGTGACCAGCTCTACCTGGAGCTCATTACCTTTGAAACTTGTCATGATTGTGACCAGCTCTACCTAGAGCTCATTACCTTTGCAACTTGTCATGATTGTGACCAGCTCTAGTTCATTACCGCTGTAACTTGTTCAGCTATCAAAACTTTGGAGTCCAGTCTCTGAACCAATTATGTACCTCTGTAATCTTTTGACTACCACCCACAGGATGAGTATGGGGTGCATAATAAAGATATTAAACTAAACTAAACTGTTGATATATAAAAAAAATGTTCAATTCGAATCAACTATGATATATATGTCTAGTACTAAGTAGTATGTAAAGCATTAGGTTTAGTCTGCCCAAAATGCCTCAGCATGATAGTGGCTTTCTTTGCACTTGGCAAATCAATATATTATAATTTGTTTTTTTCAACAAGTCGGCCGTCTCCCACCGAGGCAGGGTGACCCAAAAAGAAAGAAAATACCCATAAAGAAAATACTTTCATCATCATTCAACACTTTTACCTCACTCATACATAATCATTATCTTTGCAGCGGCGCTCAGATATGACAGTTTAAAAGTCCCTCCAAACTGTCAATTTTCCAAACCCCTCCTTTAAAGTGCAGGCATTGTACTTTCCATTTCCAGGACTCAAGTCTGGCTAACCGGTTTCCCTGAATCCTTTCACTAAATATTACCCTGCTCACACTCCAACAGCTCGTCAGGTTCCAAAAACCATTCATCTCCATTCACTCCTATTAAACACGCTCACGCACGCTTGCTGGAAGTCCAAGCCCCTCGCCCACAAAATCTCCTTTATCCCTTCCCTCCAACCTTTTCGAGGATGACCCCTACCTCGCCTTCCTTCCCTTACAAATTTATATGCTCTCCAAGTCATTCTACTTTGATCTATTCTCTCTAAATGACCAAACCACCTCAACAACCCCTCTTCAGCCCTCTGACTAATACTTTTATTATGTAACTCCGCATCTCCTAATTTCCACACTCTGAATTTTCTGCATAATATTTACACCACACATTGCCCTTAGCCAGGACATCTCCACTGCCTCCAGCACCTCCTCGCTACAGCATTTACAACCCAACCTTCACACCCATATAAGATTGTCGGTACCACTATACTTTCATACATTTCCTTCTTTGCCTCCATGGATAACGTTTTTTGTCTCCACAGATACCTCAACACACCACTCACCTTTTTCCTTTCATCAGTTCTATGGTTAACCTCATCCTTCATAATCCCATCCATTGACAAGTCAACTCCCAAATATCTGAAAACATTCACATCTTCCATACTCCCTCTCTCTAATGTGATAACCAATTTTTCTTTATCTAAATCGTTTGATACCCTCATCAACTTACTCTTATCTGTGTTCACTTTCAACTTTCTACCTTTACACACCCAAATTCTTCCACTAACCTTTGCAACTTTTCTTTAGAATCTCCCATAAGCACAGTATCATCAGCAAAAAGTAACTGTGTCAACTCCCATTTTTCTCCTACCCCCTTCAGCTTTGTCTCACTTAAAGCCAGGACATCCAGCTTCTTTTCATTCATAACATCTACAATCATCTCTTTCTTATCATTCGCACAACATCCACGCACATTCAAACATCCCACTTTGACGGTTTTCTTCTTTTTCTTTTTAGTAAGCTATACAGGAAAAGGGGTTACTAGCCCATTGTTCCTGGCATTTTAGTTGAATTTTACAACACACATGGAGGAAAGATTCTTATTCCACTTCCCCATTGATATGAAAGGAAAAGCAATAAGAACAAGAACTATTAAGATAAAATCAAAGAAAACTCAGATATGTATACATAAATGTCTACATGTATGTGTAGCGTGACCTAAGTGTAAGTAGAAGTAGCAAGACGTACAGTAGACCGTCATTTAGCACGAGATTATGTTACATGTTATGGGTATTGCACGATTGAAGACGTGCGGCAGATTATTATATAACATTACGTGAAAATGATTTTACACGGTTCACGGGAGTGGAAAATTTTTTGAACGCACGGTAGCCTGCAGTGGGTTAAACCATTGAGTCAGTGGGGGTCCTACTGAGGGTGGCTATGAGCCACATCAAGTGTTTAATGCTGACGAGAGAAGTGTTTTCTGGAAGAAAATGCCAACCCGAACTTATATCAGTCAGCAAGAGAAAAGTGCACCAGGCTTCAAGACAGCAAAGGATCACTTCACCTTGCTACTTTTCGGTAATGCATCAGGTGATTTCAAGTGTAAGCCCAATCCTCGTGCTTAGAGGAAAAGGGAATTTGTTTTTCCTTCCCGCAAACTGTAAGTTAGTTTATTCAGATACACGGGGCCAGGAGCTGAGTCTCGACCCCTGCAACCACAATTGGGTAAGTACAGTTACATTGATTATCATACATAGCAGCATATGTGTAGAGAACCTAGGATAATCCAAAAAAAGTCCGACAATGGAAATAGTTAGTCACTCTGACTTTTTTGGGTTATCCTAGGTTCTCTACACATATGCTGCTATGTATGATAATCTTCGTAACTGTATCTGTGTATACTGGAATAAACTTACTTACAGTTTGCGGGAAGGAAAAACAAATAACCATTCCCACAAGCAGCCTTGTTGTTGTGGTTCAGCGGACACCACCCGCCTTCCCCAGCCACCATAGACCCCACCATCCCAGCATTCGTACGTATTTCATACGCGTCAAAAAAAAAAAAGTCCTCTGCTACAAGCCAGCTGTGTTTGTGAAGAATGAGAGAGAGTGAATTGTGTTTTGATCTTTAAATTACTATATCTTGTATCTGCCAAGCAATCAAAGTGGCCGTAATGAAGTGTTACTTTGTACACATAAAAAGAGGTAAACATAAGTTTGTGACTGACTGACTTGACTGACTTACTGACTGACTGACTTGACTGACTTACTGACTGACTTGACTGACTTACTGACTGAATGACAAAGTCGAGAACAACAACCAGTATTGGGCTCCTACTTAAACGGGATGGGTCCTACACAGATGACAGCAAGGAAATGAGTGAGTTACTTAAATCCCAGTATGACTCAGTTTTTAGCGAGCCACTAACCAGACTGAAAATCGAAAACCTAAATGAATTTTTTATGAGAGTGCCACAGAATTTGACAGACGCATGCCTTTCTGACATCACCACGATGCCAAATGACTTCGAAAAGGCAATAAATGACATGCCCATGCACTCTGCTCCAGGCCCAGACTCATGGAACTCCGTATTCATCAAGAACTGCAAGAAGCCCCTATCACATGCTTTTAACATCTTATGGAGAGGAAGCATGGACACTGGGATCGTCCCGCAGCTACTAAAAACAACAGACATAGCCCCGCTCCACAAAAGGGGCAGTAAAGCAATAGCAAAGAACTACAGACCAATTGCGCTAACGTCCCATATCATAAAAATCTTTGAAAGGTTTCTAAGAAGCAAGATTGCCACCCATCTTGATACCCATCAATTGCACAACCCAGGACAGCATGGGTTTAGAGCAGGCCGCTCCTGTCTGTCCCAACTACTGGACCACTACGACAAGGTCTTGGATACTCTAGAAGATAAACAGAATGCAGATGTTATATACACAGATTTTGCAAAAGCCTTTGACAAGTGTGACCATGGTGTAATAGCACACAAAATGTGTGATAAAGGAATAACAGGAAAAGTTGGTAGATGGATCTATAATTTCCTAACATGTAGAACAAAAAGAGTAGTAGTCAACAGAGTAAAGTCTGAGGCAGCTACTGTGAAAAGCTCTGTTCCACAAGGCACAGTACTTGCTCCCATCCTATTCCTCATCCTCATATCAGATATTGACAGGGATATAAGCCACAGTGCTGTGTCTTCCTTTGCAGATGACACCCGAATCTGTATGACAGTGTCCACCGTTGAAGACACGGCTAGACTCCAAGCAGACATAAACCAAATCTTTAAATGGGCTACAGAAAACAATATGAAGTTCAATGATGAGAAATTTCAATTACTCAGATACGGAAAACGTGAAGAAATTAAAATCTCATCGGAGTACAAAACTAATTCCAACCACACAATAGAGCGAAAAACTAATGTCAAAGACCTGGGAGTGATCATGTCAGAGAATCTCACCTTCAAGGACCATAACAAAGTAGCAATTGCATCTGCTCGGAAAATGACAGGATGGATAATGAGAACCTTCAAAACCAGGGATGCCAAGCCCATGTTGACACTTTACAGATCGCTTGTTCTATCTAGGCTAGAATATTGTTGCACACTAACGGCACCTTTCAAGGCGGGTGAAATTGCTGACCTTGAAAATGTGCAGAGAACCTTCACCGCACGCATAAGTGCGATAAACCACCTCAACTACTGGGAACGCTTGAAGTTCCTAAACCTGTACTCCTAGAACGCAGGCGGAGAGATACATTATTATATACACATGGAAAATTCTCGAGGGCTTAGTACCAAACTTGCACACAAAAATCACTCCCTACGAAAGCAAAAGACTCGGCAGGGAATGTAACATCCCCCCAATGAAGAGCAGGGGTGCCACTAGCACGTTGAGGGACAACACAATAAGTGTCAGGGGCCCAAGATTGTTCAACTGCCTCCCAGCATACATCAGGGGGATTGCCAACAAACCCCTGGCTGTCTTCAAGCAGGCACTGGACAGGCACCTAAAGTCGGTACCTGACCAGCCGGGCTGTGGTTCGTACGTTGGACTGCGTGCAGCCAGCAGTAACAGCCTGGTTGATCAGGCTCTGGTCCAACAGGAGGCCTGGTCACCGACCGGGCCGCGGGGGCGTTGACCCCTGGAATTCTCTCCAGGTAGACTGACTGAATGACTTTACTGACTTACTGACTGAATAACTTGACTGACTTACTGACTGAATGACTTGACTGACTTACTGGCTGAATGACTTGACTGACTTACTGACTGAATGACTTGACTGACTTACTGACTGAATGACTTGACTGACTTACTGACTGAATGACTTGACTGACTTACTGACTGAATGACTTGACTGACTTACTGACTGAATGACTTGACTGACTTACTGACTGAATGACTTGACTGACTTACTGACTGAATGACTTGACTGACTGACTGAATGACTTGACTGACTTACTGAATGATTTGACTGACTTACTGAATGACTTGACTGACTTACTGAAGGACTTGACTGACTTACTGAATGACTTGACTGACTTACTGAATGACTTAAAGTTAGACACTCAGTACAACCATCGACTTCAGTTCCAGAACCTCTACTATCCACCTCAGTCTAGTAGGGCCACAGCATAACTCTCCACTCTCTTCACAATCATCCACAAACACCAGCACAGACAATTTAAGGTAAATACTATTATTTATGTTACATTTGTAGTCTTAAGCAGTAAAAACAACATAATACATCACAATAATGAACTACAATTACATATTCACTTTTATTTTTGTAAGATCTGTTGGTCTAAAAAAATCTTGTTTGGCTTTTTGGGGATTTCCAGGAACGTAACCCTATTTTTCCCATAAGTTCTTTTAATTATATAACACAAAATTATCTAACACGACATTTTCAGGAACGTAACTACTGTGCTAAATGACGATCTATCGTACAGTAGGGCCCCACTTATACGGCAGGTTAGGTTCCAGGCTAGTGCCTTAAAGCAGACATCGCCGAAAAGCAGAAATCCATTTTTTTCCACTTCTAAATGAATATAAATGCCAGATAACAAGCTTACACTAACTTATATTAAGTTAGCAATAGCACTAGGCATTAAAAAACACAATAAAAAGTTAAATACGCACAGAGTACACTTATTACTTACCTTAAAGTATTAACATTGATGTGTGAGAGGTGAGTGGCAGGGTATTGTCTAAAACAAGTAAAGCATTAAAAGGAATTTTCTTTTCCTTGCAGTAAGTCTCAAGGGAAGGCTTAAAATAGTCTGTAAACCAATTTATGAAAAGATCAGTAGTCATCCAAGCTTTCGAATTGGATTTATAATAAACAGGGAGGCTACCTTTTAAATAGTTCTTTAGGGCCTTAGAATTCTCCGAGTGATAAATTATCATAGGTTTTAACTTGCAATCCTCAGCAGCATTAGCTCCTAGCAAGTAAGTAAGTAAGTGTATTCAGGTATACACAAATACAGTTACATAGATCATCATACATAGCAGCATATGTGTAGAGAACCTAGGATAACCGAAAAAAGTCAGAGCAAAATGTTAGCTGACACTCTTGGTTATCCTGGTTCTCTACACATATGCTGCTATATGTAACTGTATTTGATGGCTATCTCAGCGATCAACATATACATTGTTAGTAAATTTATTCAGGTATACACAAATACAGTTACATAGATTATCATACATAGCAGAATATGAGAAGAGTACCTAGGAAAACCCAAAAAAGTCAGTTCACTGAGTTTAATCATTTCTAAATTGGCACTTAAAGTAAGAGGCTTACGACTCTCTTTTATCACAACTAAGCTTAGACGCTATAGTCAATGAGAGCCAACTAGTTAACGAAAGAGTAAACGAGAGAGAACGAGATACGGAGTTCAGACAAGGTAAAAAAACAAACTGAACAGGTAGTGGGCGATCACTCGGTCAGGCGAAATGAATGCGATTAATACATGTCCACTTTTAGTTCATTCACATACGTTTGTAAGAGTTTGTGAAACTTTTACCTCAAAATAATAATAATTACCTCACAAATAATAATAATTACCTCACAAATAATAATAATTACCTCACAATACAAATACTCTTACATTGTGTACAAGTTGTGCAAATTAGTACAAAATAAACAAACAGCAACACACCCATTCTCATGCAACACACTATTTTTAGAGTTAATGATAGTATTATTATTATTATCATAATAAAAAAGAAGCGCTAAACCCACAAGGGTAGTGAATAGCTATAGTATATAGAGTGAAGGAATATGAATGGAATATTTTTCTACAGTTATCCCTCAGTGTTTGACTAGAGAAAACGTAATTCTTCCGCTTGGTAAACAAATATCATATATGTCAATTTTTATTCTGTGGGTGTATGTATCATGCTTATATGCTATGTAACTTGTTTTTTAAATAATTTTGAAGAAAATATCATTGATGAATTAATGAAAATGTCTATATTAACGTAATATAAGACATTTAATGTGCCCAAGAGTGATTATTATTAGTATTACGTAATGTTTTCCCTCCGCCCGCCAACACCATAGCATATAAACAGCATGTTTATATGCTTTGTAACGTGTTTCTTATATAATTTTGAAGAAAATATTATAGATGGATTAATGAAAATGTCTATATTAACGTAAAATAAGACATTTAATGTACCCAAGAGTGATTATTATTAGTATTACGTAATGTTTTCCCTCCGCCCGGCAACCACACCTACATAGCATATAAACAGCATGTTTATATGCTATGTAACGTGTTTCTTATATAATTTTGAAGAAAATATCATAGATGGATTAATGAAAATGTCTATATTGATGTAAAATTGGACATTTAATGTGCCAAGAGTGATTATTACATAATAGAGAGATGTTCTCACGAAAAATGTAAACAAACTGGGTGGCGCGCGCCGTATCTGAAAGACTCTCGCTGTATACAAAAGTTTTGGTCATAATTTGAACTCGCCGTATGAACAGAACGCCGAAAGGCGAAATGCCGAAAAGCGGGGCCCTACTGTACCTGAAATCTTGCATGTTTATGAGACAGAAAAAAGACACCAGCAATCCTACCATCACGTAAAACAAATACAGGCTTTCATTTTACACTCACTTGGCAGGATGGTAGTACCTCCCTGGGTGGTTGCTGACTACCAACCTACTACCTATACTTACATAAAAAATATATAAAATAAAAAAAAAAAAGAGAAAAAAAGGTATACATGTATAGGCAACAATTTTGCAAGCGGCAGGACTCCTGTTGCTGTCAGGTGAGCATCCAGTGCCAACTTCTCCGCCTCATATCTTGGTAAGTACTAACCCTAATTTTTTTTTTATCCTATAACACTTAAAACAATGTGCTCTTTATTGCTATATAATTTTTTTTTTTTTTTTCAAAATATTCGGGGCACTGGACGAGCGAACGTATATACAGTGGACCCACGAGTTACGATCATTATTCATTCAAGAAGGCTGCTCAAGTGCCATTACTAAACGAATTTCTCCCTTAAGAAATAATGTCAAGTAGGTTAGTCCATTTCAGACCCCCAAAAATACACTTACAAAAGCACTTACAATATTACACTTACATAATTGTACGATTTCCGAGGTGATCGTAACTCGGGGGTCCACTGTATATGTTTGGAAAGTTTAAGGGTTAAAAAAATGCATATACAGTACACAAAATACTTACCTTAAAATATTTTTGTCCCTAGCTTATAGATGCCCAAAGTTCATACATTATTTAATATACTACATGGTAGTATAAATACCTGCCCAAAACAATACATACTGCCTTACACCCAATTGTAGCATTCTCATACTGTAAACTACTTTCAACAATGCACAATGTTATATTCCCATAATATACTTTAAATATTTACTATTGGTCTAGGTAGTAGGTTGGTAGACAGCAACCGCCCAGGGAAGTACTACAGTCCTGCCAAGTGAGTGTAAAGCGAAAGCCTGTAATTGTTTACATGATGGTAGGATTGCTGGTGTCTTTTTTCTGTCTCATAAACATGCAGGATTTCAGGTATGTCTTGTTACTTCTACTTACACTTTGGTCACACTACACATTCCTGTACAAGCATATACAGTGGTACCTCGAGTTACGATATTTTTTCGTTCGAGAATGCTGTTCAAGTGCCATTACCAAACAAATTTATCCCCATAGGGAATAATGTAAAATAGACTAGTCTTTTTACACCCCAAAAAATATACCTACAAAAGCATTTAAAAAAATAAACTTGCATAAAAGGGCGATTTTGGGGACCATCGTAACTCGAGGTACCACTGTATATATATAAACACCCCTCTGGATTTTCTTCTATTTTCTTACTAGTTCTTGTTCTTATTTCCTCTTATCTCCATGGGAAAATGGAACAGAATTCTTCCTCCGTAAGCCATGTGTGTTGTAAGAGGCGACTAAAATGCCGGGAGCAGGGAGCTAGTAACCCCTTCTGTATATACAGTGGTACCTCGACTTACGTTGTTATCACCTTACGTTATATTCGATATCCGTTACTTATAACGTAAGAAATTTGAATGCGACATCCGTTGATTGATTCGTCTTACGCCTTTCGTACCGGACCTGTTCGCTTGGAGCCCAGCTGAGCGCGCACTCCAGGGAGCGTCAGTGTGCTATTGTTTACAAGTGAGAGCGACCACCCACCCACACCCACGCATTCATACCAGTATATTGTCATTATTCCACTGTTTTTAGTGCTTGCAACTGCTAAATAAGCCACCATGGGCCCCAAGAAAGTTCCTAGTGCCAAGCCTGTGGTAAAGAATGTGCAGGGAGTGAAGCATTTATGCAGGGAGTGTAGCAGGCATGCAGGGAGTGTAGCAGGCATGCAGGGAGTGTAGCAGGCATGCAGGGAGTGTAGCAAGGATGCAGGGAGTGTAGCAAGGATGCAGGGAGTGTAGCAAGGATGCAGGGAGTGTAGCAAGGATGCAGGGAGTGTAGCAAGGATGCAGGGAGTGTAGCAAGGATGCAGGGAGTGTAGCAAGGATGCAGGGAGTGTAGCAAGGATGCAGGGAGTGTAGCAAGGATGCAGGGAGTGTAGCAAGGATGCAGGGAGTGTAGCAAGGATGCAGGGAGTGTAGCAAGGATGCAGGGAGTGTAGCAAGGATGCAGGGAGTGTAGCAAGGATGCAGGGAGTGTAGCAAGGATGCAGGGAGTGTAGCAAGGATGCAGGGAGTGTAGCAAGGATGCAGGGAGTGTAGCAAGGATGCAGGGAGTGTAGCAAGGATGCAGGGAGTGTAGCAAGGATGCAGGGAGTGTAGCAAGGATGCAGGGAGTGTAGCAAGGATGCAGGGAGTGTAGCAAGGATGCAGGGAGTGTAGCAAGGATGCAGGGAGTGTAGCAAGGATGCAGGGAGTGTAGCAAGGATGCAGGGAGTGTAGCAAGGATGCAGGGAGTGTAGCAAGGATGCAGGGAGTGTAGCAAGGATGCAGGGAGTGTAGCAGAGGAGGTAGCATTCATGCAGGAGTGTAGCATTCATGCAGGGAGTGTAGCATTCATGCAGGGAGTGTAGCATTCATGCAGGAGTGTAGCATTCATGCAGGGAGTGTAGCATTCATGCAGGGAGTGTAGCATTCAAAGAAAAAGGCCAGTAACCCCAGAAAAGGACTTGGTACCTGCAGTGTTAATGGAAGGGGATTCCCCTTCCAAACACTAGCATACTACTCCACCTTCTCCCCTCCTCCCGTCCTCCACACATCAACAACTCTTCAATAAATGTAAGTGACATGTTATTGTACAATATTTTCATGTGTATTTATGTATTCTTTATTAAATTGTGTATTATTTAATGTCCAAAAGTTCTAAAAAATATTTTATTTAACTACTTTTGGAAGTCTTGGACGGATTAAATTTATTTCCATTATTTCTTATGGGGAAAATTGATTCGTGTTACGTTTGTTTCGTCTTAAGAAATGCCCTCTCTGACGGATTAAAAACGTAAGTCGAGGTACCACTGTATTACTAAATGTAAAAGGAGAAACTTTCGTTTTTCCTTTTGGGCCACCCCGCTTTGGTGGGAAACGGCCGATGTGTTGAAAGAATTTACTATTGGAGTGAGATAAACAAGTTAAGAAAGCCTAGGGAACGAATGGATTTGTCAGTTAAAAACAGAGTAGGGGAGTTAGTAGATGGGGAGCTGGAGGTATTGGGTAGATGGCAGGAATATTTTGAGGAACTTTTAAATGTCGATGAAAAAAGGGAGGCGGTAATTTCATGCACTATCCATGGAGGTATAACATCGTTTAGGAGTGAAGAAGAGCAGGATGTGAGTGTGGGGGAGGTGCGTGAGGCATTACGTAGAATGAAAGGGGGTAAAGCAGCTGGAACTGACGGGATCATGACAGAAATGTTAAAAGCAGGGGGGGATATAGTGTTGGAGTGGTTGGTATTTTTGTTTAATAAATGCAGTGGACCCCCGAGTTTCGTAAACCCCGGAAATCGTACATTTATGTAAGTATAATATTGTAAGTGCTTGTGGAAAAGTATTTTTAGGGGTCTGAAATAGACTAACCTACGTGAAATTTTTCCTTAAGGGAGAAAATTCGTTCGGTAATGGCACTTGAGCAGACTTCAGGAGTGAAGTTTTTACGAAACTCGGGGCTCCACTGTGTATGAAAGAGGGCAAGGTACCTAGGGATTAACAGAGATTCAAGATTCAAGATGCTTTATTTCTCTGTAAAAATTACAATGTGTGTTTTACATTTAAGAACTATAATTACAAAGATGGCCATTAGCATGCCTAGCATGCCTGGGCATGCTAGGCATTTTGGGCAGACTTAATACTAGTTCTTAATCTATATTACAAATTACATATGAATACAAATTTCAAATGATTAAATAGATTTATAATAGTGAATTAGCTCAGGATAACTAGATTGTATCACAAATTACAAATTAGTACAAAGTTCAGAATGTTTAGATTGTAAAAAAATTAGTAATAAGAATGGTTTTGTCTTGGCATGTTACACAGTTTCTATTAACACTTTGGGGGTCGGTGCCGTACTAGTACATTTTACGAGCGGGGGTTGGTGCCGTACTAGTACGCCCAAATTCTAGCGGCCTCAATTTAAGCAGAAAACGTCTGGTAGGCATACATATGAAAGAATGGGTCTGTGTGGTCAGTGTGCGCAGTATAAAAAAAATCCTGCAGTACACACTGCATAATGAGAGAAAAAAAACTCTGACCATTTTTTTCGATTAAAACAGCGACTTTGCAGTCGATTTTCGTATAGTTTTTATTGATGTATTCTCGTTTTCTTGGTCTCATTTGATAGAATGGAAGATATATTACAGAAATAGAGATGATTTTGATTGGTATGACAATGACAAGTACCTTGAAAGTGAGCTCAAAGTAGCGAAAATGTTCGATTTTTGACGATGTTCAAGAGTAAACAAATCACACCATGCCTCCAATACACATACACTGGCGAGTCTTATATTCATGCACAAGTGCTCTGATATTATTTATACCATTTTTACAATGATGCAGTTATATACATAACAGTAAATCTTCTATTTTTTGTGAGAATAAAAATTCAAAATGAAAAGCAAAAGTAATGGAACAGGGGCCTGGAGACGTGACTAATGAACAGAGAACATGTTATTTTAGTGCCAGGAATGTCTGCCTTGTTTACTCTGGACCTTATTTTGAAATTGGCATCATTTGAAATTTGTGTGAAATTGGAAAATTTCCATTTTCTGACCACTATTTTGGGTAGATGAAATTGGTAAATAGGCGGTTTCTTGTACGCAATCGATAGAAGAAATGGATTTCTAGCAAAATAGCTATAATTTTAGGAGACTGACACATTGGAATTTGTCGAAAATAGGACTCAAAGTGGGCAAAATCGCCGATGCGTAAGTGTCATGGCTACCGCTAACTTCGCAAAAGCATAATTCCGTTAGTTTTCGATCAAATTTCATAATTTTGGTGGCGTTATGATCGGAAAAAGATTCTCTATCATTTCATAAGAACAAATTATTTTTTTTTTTCCAAAAAAATTTCGACCCCAGGAACACTTTCCTGAGAAGGCCTGTCGACCCCCAAAGGGTTAAATCTCCAATATTGGAGTAAATCAGGCAAACTTAAGACTAGTTTCAGATTTATTAGACAATAGCTATATTCAGGATTTTATGTTTACTGTCCTTTGGGTCAGTGTTGGTGCAGATAAGGTGATGTGTGTTATGTGTTTAGGTGATGGTGGGGTGTGTTAGTGAGATAAGATGTTTTTTGATGATAGTGTGGAAAATGGTGGCTGAGTCTGCAGTTTTGGAGTTTTCAGGTAGGGAGTTTCAGATTTTAGGCCCTTTAACGTACACTGAACGTTTGTATAGATTTAGCCGGACACGTGGAATGTCATAGAGATTTTTTGTGTCTGGTATTGTGTCTATGGGTCCTGTCACAACTATCAAAAAAGCGTTTTAGTTCAGGGTTAATATTGGAATTTATGGTTCTGTACATGTAGGTTGAACAGTAGTAAGTGTGGATGTTCTGGACAGTGAGTAAATTTAGGTCTTTGAAGAGTGGAAGGGGGGGGGTGTTGCCTGGGATTGGATTGTGTGATAATCCTTACTGCAGCTTTTTGTTGAGTTAATATTGGTTTTAGGTGAATTGTTGCTGTTGATCCCCAAGCACATATGGCATAGGGGAGGTAGGGATAGATGAGTGAATAGTATAGTGTTAGTAGGGCTGATTGCGGTACATAGTAACATATCTTGGAGAGGATCCCAACCGTTTTGGATACTTTTTTTGCTATGTGGTTGATATGGGTGCTGAAATTCAGGTTGCTCTCCAGGTGTAGGCCCAGGAATTTGCCCTCATTGTGTTTACCAATAGGAGTGTTGTCAATCATGTTCAGTTGTGCAACTCCTGTTCTGTTCCCAAACATAATGTAGAAGGTTTTGTCAGTGTTAAGTGTAAGTTTGTTGGCTGTCATCCAGGTTGATATTTTTAGTAGCTCTTCATTAACAGTGGTGTTGAGTGAGGCAAGATTTGGGTGGGAGATGACATAAGTTGTATCATCAGCAAACAGAATTGGTTTCAGGTGTTGGGATACGTTGGGAAGATCATTGATGTATAGGAGGAAGAGCAGGGGACCAAGGACACTTCCCTGTGGTACTCCAATATCAAGTGGTCGTGTAGATGAAGTTGTGTCTTTAATGGTGACATATTGATACCTGTTAGTAAGACAAGATTTGAAATACATAAGAGCGTGGCCTCTTATACCGTAATGGTCAAGTTTTTGAGGTAGGATGCCATGGTCTACTGTATCAAAAGCTTTTCTTATGTCAATAAAGAGTCCTAACAGATATTCCTTGTTTTCAAGTGCTGTGTAAAGTAGGTCCAGCATTTTTACAATTGCATCGTTTGTGCTTTTGTTTTTTCTAAAGCCAAATTGGCAGGGGTTGAGTACGTTTTGTACTGTAATAAACGAATATAGTCTCTTGTGCACTAGTTTCTTAAAAATTTTAGATAACAATGGTAAGTTCGAGATTGGCCTGTAGTTATTTACATCAGTGGGGTCACCACCTTTGTGAATTGGTGTAACCCTTGCTGTCTTGAGGGGTGCCGTTAAATTGCTAGTTTCTAGTGAATTGTTGAAAAGTAGTGAAATAGCAGGTGAAAGGACATGAGCCGCTTGCTTGTACAATAATGGTGGGACTTGAGACAGATTCCCTGATTTATTCTTAAGTGACTTTATAATCATGGTGACTTCAGTGGGTTCAGTAGGTGCAAGATAGAAGGAGGTTGGGAAATTTCCATCTAAATAATCACTTGCTTGGGCATTGGTACCTGGGATTTTACTGGCGAGATTTGATCCTGTGGTTGAGAAGAAGTCATTCAACTTATTAGCTGTATCAATAGGCTGTAGTTGTGTTTCATTTTGTTTAGTCAGGGCAATATCCCTAGTTTTTTTAGTTTGTGGGTGCCCAGAATCTGAGAGAGTGTTTTCCAGGTCTTTTTTATATCTCTTCTTGTTTCGGTGAATCTGCTGGAATAGTACAATTGCTTGGCCTTTCTTATTAGTTTGGTGAGAACTGATGCATAGTGTTTAACCCTTTGACTGTTTCGGTCGTATATATACGTCTTACGAGCCACTGTTTCGGAGGTATATATACACTCACAAATTCTAGCGGCTTCAAATCAAGCGGGAGAAAGCTGGTAGGCCAACATATGAGAGAATAGGTCTGTGTGGTCAGTGCGCGCTGTTTTAAAAAATCCAGCAGCACGCAGTGCACAGTGAGAGAAAAAAAAAACTCTGACTGTTTTTTTGGATTAAAACGCCGTTTTTGAGGTGTATTTTCGTATAATATTTATGGTTGTATTCTCTTTTTTTATGATCGCATTTGATAGAATGGAAAACATACTACAGAAATATAGATGATTTTGATTAGTTTCATGATGAAAACGACCTTGAAATTGAGCTCAAAGCAGGGGAAATGTTCGATTTTTGCAAATGTTTAAGAGTAAACAAATCACGCCATGCATCCACTACACATCAATTGGTGAGTCTAATATTCTTTCACAAGTGCACTGATATTATTTATACCATTTTTACAATAATGCAATAGTCTGCATAACGGTAAATCTTCTATTTTTTGTGCGAATAAAAAATCAAAATAGAAAGCAAGAGTAATATAAGAGTGGCCTAAAGATGTGACTAATGAACAGACAACATTCAAATTCAAATCCTTTATTTCATGTAATACAAGGTGGGGGGTACTTATAGTTATACATTAAAGTTGATATTACAAGATGGCCAATAATATGCCTAGGTATGCCTAGGCTTTTCAGGCAGTCTTATGATAGGTCTTACTCAATAGCTATACAATGGATATACAGATTGTAAGGTTAGGTTTACAAAATTTAGGTGCTGGAATTTAAACATTGAGAATTTAACAATTAGTATAAAAAGTTAGCAATTAGTTTATATATTAATGGTAAAGGTGATATATTGGCATAATATAGATTCTATATTGGAGTATCTTAGGCAAACTTATGACTAGCTTAAGTATTATGGAGCAATAGTTGTATTAGAATTTTGGTTAGAACTGTGCAAATTAAGGGGAATCACAGATATCAATAAGTGTATTTTGCTGTGGTTAGTAATGTGCAAATTAAGGAGAATCACAGATATCAATAAGTGTATTTTGGTGTGGATATGTGCAAGATAAAGTAGTTTTCGTATGGTTAACTACCGGTTGGGTGCGTAAGTGAGATAAGATGTTTTTTAACGGTGCTTTTGAAAATGGAGGTTGTGTCTGCAGTTCTAGAGTTTTCAGGCAGGGAGTTCCAGATTTTAGGCCCTTTTATGCGCATTGAATTTTTGTATAGATTTAGTCGGACACGGGGAATGTCAAAGAGATGTTTATGTCTATGGGTCCTGTCACAACTGTCAAGAAAGTGTTTTAGCTCAGGGTTAAAGTTGGAATTAATGGTTCTATAAATGTAGATAGCAGAGTAGTAAGTATGGATGTTCTGGACAGTGAGTAGGTTTAGGTCTTTGAAGAGTGGGGGGGGGGTGTGCTGCCTAGCGTTGGATTGTGTGATAATTCTTACTGCGGCTTTTTGTTGGGTTATTATTGGCTTTAGGTGGGTAATTGCTGTTGATCCCCATGCACAAATGGCATATGTGAGGTAGGGATAGATGAGTGAGTAGTATAGTGTGAGTAGGGCTGATTGTGGTACATAATACCGTATCTTAGAGAGGATCCCCACAGTTTTGGACACTTTCTTTGTTATATGTTGGATATGGGTGCTGAATTTCAGGCTGCTGTCAAGGTGAAGGCCCAGGAACTTGCCCTCGTTATGTCTAGCAATATGTGTAGAGTTGATCTTAATGTTTAATTGTGGATCATCTGTTCTGTTGCCAAACATAATATAGAAGGTCTTATCAGTGTTGAGTGTAAGTTTATTGGCAGTCATCCATGTTGATATTTTTATTAATTCGTCGTTAACAATGGTATTAAGCGTGGCAAGGTTTGTGTGGGAGATGACATAAGTTGTATCGTCAGCAAAGAGTATTGGTTTCAAGTGTTGTGATACATTGGGAAGATCATTGATGTATAAGAGGAATGTCTGCATTGTTTATTCTGGACCCTATTTTGAAATTGACAACTTTTTTATTTTGCATGAAATTGGCCAAATTGCCAATTTCTGACCACTTTATTGGGTAGTAGAAATCGGTAAATTGGCGGTTTCTTGTACTCTATCGATAGAGCAAATGGAGTTCTAAAGAAATAGCTTTGAGTTTGGTCGACTGGAACAATGGAATTGGCTGAAAATAGGGCTCAAAGTCGGCGAAATTGCTGATGCGTATATAACGCCGAGATCGCTAACTTCACGAGAGCGTAATTCCGTAAGTTTTCCATTAAATTTCATACTTTTGGTGTCATTACCATCGGGAAAAGATTCTCTATCATTTCATAAGAATTTTTTTTTTTTTTTTTTAAATTTTGCAACAACAGGAGAGCACTCAGGATTAGGGGTTGCGACAGTCAAAGGGTTAATAGTATTTTTGGGTATTAGGCCCTGTCTATATTGCTTTTCATATTGATGTTTCTTATCAATGGATCTTAGTATGCTGTTAGTTAGCCATGGGCAACCTAGCTGTTTGTTCGTAACCTGTTTGATTTTTATGGGACAGTGTTTGTTGTATAGTTTAACCCTTTGACTGTCGGAGACCCCTCTCTGAAACTATCATTCTATGTCGGGAAATATTCGAAAAAAAAAATATTTTTTCTTATCAAAATGTTAAGATTATTTTTCTGATTGTTTTTATCATATGAGCCGCGTATGGCAACAGTGGCGAATGTTGCTCACTCAGTAAAATTTTGTTTACTTCCATTCGTAGATTTCTTGTTTTTTTCACTATTTTATTTTTTTACGTAACTTATGTGGCCTGTGAGACTACAGTAAAATGCAATGTACATATATACACTCGTTGTATGCAACACAATAACCGCACAAATATTATTATCATTATATTATTTACAAAACTTGTTTACACAAACCAACAATACAAAAAATTCTTTATTACTATTGTTCTATAATATATATACAAATGTACAGTCACTGGACATGTTCATAGAAGTTCTGTAGCTTGTGGAACTCTTTGAAACATGATTCTATGCACAGTGGTGTTTTACATTCCTCACACATAAAACGAGTGTCTCTGCATTTTTGTGGGCGTTTTTTTGTATGTGCACAGACAAAACATCTCTTCTGAGCAGTTTTCTTCAAAGTAGCAGCAGGCAGTTGTGTTAGGTATTTATCCTAGGTTGATGGTCGTCTGGGTCGTCATTCTTTCCTTCCTTCCTTTCTTCCTTCCTAACTTCCTTCCTACTTACCTTCCTTCCTTACTACCTTTCATCTCGTCCTTCCTTTCTTCCTTCTGGTTTCTATATATGTATACACACACAGTCACTAGACACGTGTCTAGAACTGCTATAAGCTTCTGGAAGCTGGTTGTTGTGTCTGGGTCATCATTCCATCCTTCCTTCCTACATTCCTTCTTACCTTCCTTCCTTTCTTCCTTCCTTCTGGTTTCTATATATACGCATATATAATCACTGGACACTTCATAGAATTGCTATTAGCTTCTGGAAGCTGGTTGTTGTTTCTGGGTCATCATTCATTCCTTCCTACATTCCTTCTTACCTTCCTTCCTGCCTTCCTTCCTGCCTTCCTTCCTTCCTGCCTACCTTCCTACCTTCCTTCCTGCCTTCCTTCCTACCTTCCTTCCTACCTTCCTTCCTACCTTCCTTCCTTCCTTCCTTCCTTCCTACATGCTTTCCTACCTTCCTTTCATCTCATCCTTTCTTCCTTTCATCTCCTCCTTCCTTCCTTTCTTCCTTCTGGTTTCTATATACAGTCATACTTCGGTTAGCGATATTAATCCGTCAGAGAGGGCATATCTGTAACCGAATTTATCATTATCCGAATCAATTTTCCCCATAAGAAATAATGGAAATAAAATTAATCCGTTCCAGACTTCCAAAAGTAATAAAATAAAATATTTTTTAGAACTTTTTGACATTAAATAATACACAATTTAATGAACATTAAAGAAATACATGTAAATATAGTACAATAACATGTCACTTACATTTATTGAAGAGTTGTTGATGTGTGGAGGACAGGAGGAGGGGAAAGGATGGAGTATAGTATTGCAGGTGGCAAGTTCTTTTCTGGGGTTACTGGCCTTTTTCTTTTAATGCCACTAGGACCAGGTTGAGAGTCACTGGACCCCTCTCTAACAAAAAATCTGTCCAGGGAGCTCTGTGTCTGGCGATTCTTTAACACATCCCTGAAATGGAACACCACTGTGTCATTGTACAGGTTGCCAGCACGGCCTGCAACAGCATGGTTAGGGTGATATTCATCCATAAAGCCTTGCACCCTGCTCCACATTCCACAAATCTCCTTAATCACTGAAGAAGGCACCTTCTTCTATCTCTGTTCCACCTCCTCCTCCTCTGAACCATTGTCCTGACCTGTGGTCTCTTGTTGCTGTTCAAGCTCTTACAGATCTTCAGTGGTTAGCTCTTCATTGTGCTCCTCCACCAACTGTTCCACATCCTCACCACTCACCTCCAACCCCATGGACTTGCCCAGTTCCACAATTTCTTCCACAACAGGCTCAGGCTCAGGCTCAGGGTTCTGAGGCTCAGCCCCAAAACCTTCAAAATCCCTCTCTAGGACACAGTCTGGCCACAATTTTCTCCAGGCAGAGTTCAAAGTCCTGGTAGTCACGCCCTCCTAAGCCTTACCTATAAGGTTTACACAATGCAGGATATGGAAATGATTTTTCCAAAAGTCTCTTAGGGTTATATTCATGTCTGTGGTCACATCAAAGCACTTTTGAAACATTGCTTTGGTGTAGAGTTTTTTAAAGTTGGAAATGACCTGCTGGTCCATGGGCTGGAGGAGAGGAGTGGTATTAGGGGGCAAGAACTTCACTTTGATGAACTTAAAGTCCTCCACAATTTTCTCTACCAAGGTTGGAGGATGACAAGGAGCATTGTCCATTATCAGGAGGCACTTAAGTGGCAAATTATTTTCCTGGAGGTATTTCTTCACACTGGGGCCAAACATGCCATTGAACCACTCTAAGAAAATAAATGTCCGTTGTGACCCATGCCTTTTTGTTAGACTTCCACATCACACACAAGTTAGACTTGGTGATACTGCATCTGCCAAACACTCGGGGATTTTCAGAATGATACACCAGTAAAGGCTTTACTTTGCAATCAACACTGACATTAGCACAAAGCATCAGAGTTAGCCTGTCTTTCATAGGCTTGTGTCCTGGCTGTGCCTTTTCCTCCTGAGTAATGAAGGTCCTGTTGGGCATTTTTTTTCCAAAACAGGCCTGTTTCATCACAATTAAACACTTGTTGGGGTTGGAATTGTTCAGCCTCTATGTACCCCTGGAATTCAGGCACATATTTTTCAGCTGCACTTTTGTCACAACTGGCTGCCTCACCATGCCTCACAACACTATGTATGCCACTTCAATTCTTAAATCTTTGAAACCAGCCTCTGCTGGCTTTAAATTTACTCACTTCAGCACTCGTTGCAGGCATTTTCTTAACGAGATCATCATGCAACTGCTTTGCTTTTTCACATATTATTGCCTGTGTAACACTATCTCCTGCTAACTGTTTCTCGTTGATCCACACCAACAACAAATTTTCCACATCTTCCAGCACTTGCGATCTCTGTTTTGTGATCACAAATGCACCTTTCACAACAACAGCTTCCTTGATTTTACGTGTATTTCCCTTGGCCACAATGGTAGCGATGGTAGAATAGGCTTTACCATACAGCCTGGCCAGCTCAGTGATACACACTCCACTTTCATATTTTTCTATTATCTCCTTCTTCAGTTCTACTGTATTTCTGAGCCTCTTTACCACAGGGCTGGCACTAGGAGCTTTCTTTGGACCCATGGTAGCTTATTTAGCAGTTGCAAGCACTAAAAACAGTGGAATAATGACAATATACTGGTATGAATGCGTGGGTGGTGGTCGCTCGCTTGTAAACAATAGCACACTGACGCTCCCTGGAGTGCCCACACAGCTGGGCGCCACGCGGACGTGTCCGGGACGAATATCGTAAACTGAACAATCATCGTAAACTGAGTCAATATTTTAACGTAAAAATGTATTGCTAACCGATTTTATCAGTATCCGACGCCATCGCTAACCGAGGTATGACTGTATACGCATATAAAGTCACTCGACACTTCATAGAACTGATATTTAGCTTCTGGAAGCTGGTTGTTGTGAGTGTGTGGACTTATAAATATGCTGAGTCAGGGTGCGGCTGCTGTCCAAATGACATATTATACCATCACTCACCACCCTCTGCCTGTCAACACCCAAGGGGTCCCATGCTCCTCTTCCCCACAGTCCTTCCTACCTACTTACTTACCTACTTACCTACCTACTTACCTACTTGCCTACCTACTTGCTTACCTACTTGCCTACCTACTTGCCTACCTACTTACCTACTTGCCTACCTGCTTACTTGCCTACCTACTTACTTACCTACCTACCTACTTACCTACCTACTTACCTACCTACCTATTGCTATTGTTCTATAATATATATACACATATATAATGACTGGACACTTTCCATCAACTTCCCTTAGCGCTTGAAGCTGTGTGTGTGTGTGGACATCTAAATTTGCTGAGTCAGGGTAAGGCAGCTGTCAAAATGACATATTATACCATTACTCACCACCCTCACTGCTGTCAACCTGTCAACACAAAAGGGGTTGCATGTCTTCTTCCCCACAACCTCCTTCCTAGTTTCCTTTCTTCCTTCATTCCTTCCTTACTTTCTTACTTATTTCATTCCTTCCTTCCTCTCATCTCTTCCTTCCTGCCTTCCTTTCTTCCTTCATTCCTTCCTTTTTTTCTTCCTTTCTTACTTCTTTTGTTCCTTCCTTCCTCTCATCTCTCCTTCCTGTCTTTCTTTCTTCTTTCCTTCCTTCCTTCCTTTCCTCCTTCCTTCTTTCCTTCCTTCCTCTCATCTCTTCTTTCCTTCCTTCCTTTCATCTCTTCTTTCCTTCCTTCCTTTCACCTCTTCTTTCCTTTCTTCCTTCCTCTGATCTCTTCCTTCCTTACTTTCTTTCTTTCTTCCTTCCTTCCTTCCTTCCTTCCTTCTGGTATCCTGGGCATTGCTTTCGGTCACAAACTTCTCAAAACCATGAAATTCATTTTCACTGACACTTCCATCTGTGTTAGAGCTATACTTGGGAAGAGAAGAGTCCCAGATTCGCCAGGAGTCAGATATTTTTTACCGCTAGACATCCTGAACAAGGACTACTGAAATGGCGTTCCCACAATGCACCACTGGCTCCCCGATTTTTTTTTATACTGCGCACACTGACCACACAGACCCATTCTCTCACATGTGGGCCTACCAGCTTTCTCCTGCTTGATTTGAGGCTGCTAGAATTTATATGTCTTAATACGTCCGAAACAGTGGCTCGTAAGACGTATATATATAACCGAAACAGTCAAAGGGTTAAGTAATTTATTAAGAAATATATGTGTGCAATCATCGATACCAGTGGCATTGGAGAATTCAGTAGGCCAGTCAACCAACCCTAGCTCTGCTGTGCAGTTTCTTATGGAGGCCTCGTCATGAAGTCTAAAGTAAACTTTTTTGTATTCCAGTTGTGGTTTATTAATGTTTGTTAAGAGGAAGGTGGGGTAGAGGTCTTCAGTGCTGTCTGTAATTATCCCTGATTTAAGGGGGGCTAGTATATTGGTCCATATATGGTCAATTATGGTTGCACTTGTCTCAGTCAGCCTGGTTGGTTTAGTAATACAGTGGTACCCCGACTTACGATATTTTTTCATTCCAGAATGCTGTTCAAGTGCCATTACCAAACGAATTTATCTCCATAAGAAATGATGTAAAATAGACTAGTCCTTTTAGACCCCCAAAATTACACTTACAAAAGCATTTAAAAAAATAAACTTACATAAAAGGGTGAGTTTGGGGACCATTGTAAGTCAGGGTACCACTGTAGTTGGTATGAGAAATGCATTGTTCATATTGTTGATGAAGTCAGTTACTGGCTGGTCATCTGTGAGGCCTAGGTTAATGTTGAAGTCTCCAGCTATGAGAAGGTGGTGCTTGTTCATTTGGGTGTGTGTTATTAGTGTCTTTAATTTATCGCTAAAATTTGTTATACAGTGGACCCCCGTCTAACGAGCAAAATTTATTCCAGAAGCCTGCTCAAGTGCCATTACCGAATGAATTTACTTCCTTAAGAAATAATGTGACGTAGCTTAGTCTATTTCAGACCCCCAAAAATACACTTCCACAAGCACTTACAATACTATTATACTTACATAATTGTACGATTTCCGGGGTGCTCGTTAGGCGGGGGTCCACTGTATTAGTATGAGGCATCCGGTAAATGGCACCGATTGTTGTAGGAGTCTTAAGGTTTTTTACAGCAAAATTTGCAAAGATATATTCTCCGCATTCTTTGTTAACCCTATACCGTGACAGTATCACATGCGAGGCTGAAAAAGCATGGTTTTCATGGCGCCATGAGCACAAAGCATATCCTCAGAGAGACTTCAAATTTCACTCCAATTAATCACAAGCCTTCTGGGCGGAGCTTGAATGTGTTGTCACTTGGGTGTTGTCGACTGCTATTGGCTGGGAGCTGCAGAAGTCTTCAGTACTGTCTGAAGTGTTGAAGGTGGAGTATTTCCAACCTGACTCTCTTGATATTTCACCAATTAACACCACTCCAGAATGGCGGTAAGTTACTGAATGTGTTTCCAGTGCATTATTGAATGTTTTAACCTCATTTTGAGATGCAAATGAATTGCCTGAGGTATTTATAAGTAACAAATGAATGCACTTGAAGTTTTGTTTACATTTTCAGCATCGTTTATGAGGCTGGGCTTGACACATATAGAATGTCAAGTGCCACTGAGTGTAACATATGTGAGGCTAAAACAGTCAATGGTGATAACAAATTTGCCAATGAAGGTATCATATATCAAACAAACAAACAAACAAATTTTATTTCATTGCAGATTACATGGGTATCGGAAGTTACAATGTAAATTGAGTGCAAGGAGAGCCACTGACATGCCATGGCATTAGGGGCAGCTTATTCTAGTCCTTAAAAACTATGTACTTAATATTAGAGAAATTTATTGAGTTTATTCTAGTTAAAAATTATTTTCAAAATTACAATATGATGAACTTTTACTGTTTAAATTATTATATAATGATATTAGATATTAGATTGTTACAGGTGTTAAGATTCTTGAATGATAATATGGAACTGAGATTATCTTAAGGAAAATAACATTGAGCATTTTTGACATTAACTTATAATATGAGTAGGGGGTAACATAATAGTAACATATTATTAAAAATTCATGGATTAACAAATAGCAATAAGGCCATCTTTGTCAATAATAGCTACCAATTGCATGCTGAATCAAACACATTGATATATGAGTACTTTTACCTTGTAAATTTATAAAATTTTGCTCAATTTCAATACTCATTTTGTGTTTTCTGTTCATTTCAGTTAAACACAAATGTGTTTTATGGATCAAGGGCTCAAAGAAAAAGGGATTACATTGTGCCAGAGTTATGTAATGACAGTGACAGTAATGAGGAAGTGGATTCTGAGGATGAATATGAGCCACGCCCAGATGCTTCCTCTTCAAGATGAACATGAAGATTTGTCTACTAGAAGTGGGCAAGTTAGTGTAAAACCAAGAAATATATGAACAAACAAAAGGTGGATGTTGACTGTCCTGCAATCATAAAGAGCTATAATGCCCATATGGGAGGCATAGATAAGAATGATATGTTGGTGCACCTCTACAAGTCTCCACTCAAAACAAAATGCTGGTACATGAGGCTGTTTGGATATGTCATTGATCTTTGTTGTGTTCAATGGTTGTTGTACAGGCATGACTGTGCTGCTCTGAAAGAGAAATACATGAATCTCAAGGATTTCCGGTTTGCCATCTCCCATTATGCAAGAAAGCCAACCAAGGAAATCCCAAGGAGCATGAGATCCCCTCCAAGTTGTTCAACTTCACGGTCCTCTTCAATTGATGAACATTTCAGTCACTATGGAAAAAGAAATCTTGATGATACAAGATATGATGAAACAGTACAGCACTGGCCACTTACTACAAAGAGGCTTTCATGTGGACATTGCAACACCAAAAAAAAAGGATCTACTCGTCCTTCTGTTGTTCCGTGTGCAAGGTTATTCTATGTCTAAACACAACCAGAAATTGTTTCGGGGAATTCCATAAGAAACCAGATGCATAAATACCTCTGATAAAAATGTTTGTCACAATAAATACAGAAAGGATACTCATTTGGTTCCATATCCATATTTTTGTAACATTTTTGCAATTTTTGTATAATGTCAAAGACTATAAATGTGTTAAAATTATTGAAATCAAGTTACTGTGCCTTTGGTTTAACCCAGTTGTTTATTAATAAACCTTAAATGTATATATATGCCTTTTATTATCAGTTATTAGTAGCTGTTATGATTCTTTTAGACACATACCATTGTCAGGAATTGCATCAAATCTGATGCACATCTGTCACCTATAGTTGAACTTTTGTTGGGATTGGCCTCATATTTGATTCTGCCAAAAAGGCCATTTTTATGGCCAAAAAATAAATACACTTGAAAAAGGACCACATATAAATAGGTCTTAGAATTGCTTATATTATCAGAATATGGGTTGCAAATGTTGCAGTTTTTCAACTTTGATTCAAGGCCTGGTAAAGCAGGTAGTGTTATAACAAGATAGTTCATTGGAGTAATAGATTGCAATACCACCCCCAATTTGGTTTGGTCTGCAGTTGTGCATTCCAGTGTATCCTGGTATTGAGTAGATATCTATTGTGGCCTGCTTAAGCCAGGTTTCAGTAAGAATAATACAGGAGAAGGTTGTCTTTAGGGTATCAAGGAGTGCCAGGAGGTCATCATAGTGTTTGCTTTGCTTAGGGACCTGATATTGTAATTAAGAATTGTAATATTTTTAGCTGTATTTAGGACAGTGCTGGCTTGTGATGCTGTGTAATAGAGGCAGTTACTTTCCATTAAATTTTGATTGGGAGTTAGATTATATAGGTTTATATCTGGGTCGACGTGATCATTCATCATTAGGTTTGAAGGTAATTCTTTGTATCATGTATAGTGTGTTGAGTTCTAGTACTGATGTCTGTGATAAGGGGATGCTTGGACAAGTGTATAGCTAATGCATGTTGGTCAAGTGGACTGAAGAAACTAATAAAAATAATGAAATTCATATTGACTATGTACTAAGCTAGAATGAACTAGAATATTATCTAGGTATAAGCTATAATGATAAAATTACAAAATAAAGTAGCACCAGACTATGAATTGTGATTGCACTAAAGATAACAGTTGTTGTTTAAAATATAGTATAGTAGAATAATATATGCACAATTCTAATTTAAAGACTATGTGAGGTTTTGCACTGTTAAGTATATAAGATGGTAAACTGTAAATAGGAGTATTTGGTAATAGCAGATATTACAATAAGTAGATTGAAATAATATTCTAATAATTCAAATAATATTCTAATAATATTCTAATACTATTTGTAAATTGTAACTGGGAATACTTGGCAATGACAGATTTTATAAAAAGTAAAAATAAACTGATAATGATAGATTTTAAAGATGTAAAAATAAAATAGATAAGAATTTAGAAATTTGGAAATGTAATATAAATTGTAAATGAGAATATTTGACAATGAATGATATTAAAAATTATTATGTAAAATATAACTATAATAAGATAATAAGAAATTTAAATTGTAATAATAGTTACTTTAAGACAAAGAGTAGGATTGCAGATGAGCAAGGAGGCTTTAGAGTGGGTAGGGGATGTGTAGATCAAGTGTTTATAGTGAAGCATATATGTGAACAGTATTTAGATAAAGGTAGGGAAGTTTTCATTGCATTTATGGATTTAGAAAAGGCATATGATAGAGTGGATAGGGAAGCAATGTGGCAAATGTTGCAAGTGTATGGAATAGGTAGTAAGTTACTGAAGGCTGTAAAGAGTTTTTATGAGGATAGTGAGGCTCAGGTTAGGGTGTGTAGGAGAGAGGGAGATTATTTCCCGGTAAAAGTAGGTCTTATACAGGGGTGTGTAATGTCACCATGGATGTTTAATATATTTATAGATGGGGTTGTAAAAGAAGTAAATGCTAGGGTGTTGGGGAGAGGGGTGGGAGTAAATTATGGGGAATCAAATGCAAAATGGGAGTTGACACAGTTACTTTTTGCTGATGATACTGTGTTTATGGGAGATTCTAAAGAAAAGTTGCAAAGGTTAGTGGACGAGTTTGGGAGGGTGTGTAAAGGTAGAAAGTTGAAAGTGAACATAGATAAGAGTAAGGTGATGAGGGTATCAAATGATTTAAATAAAGAAAAATTGGATATCACATTGGAGAGAGGGATTATGGAAGAAGTGAATGTTTTCAGATATTTGGAAGTTGACTTGTCAGTGGATGGGTTTATGAAGGATGAGATTAACCATAGAATTGATGAAGGAAAAAAAGTGAGTGGTGCATTGAGGTATCTGTGGAGACAAAAAACGTTATCCATGGAGGCAAAGAAGGGAATGTATGAAAGTATAGTGGTACCAACACTCTTATATGGGTGTGAAGCATGGGTTGCATATGCTGCAGTGAGGAGGCGGCTGGAGGCAGTGGAGGTGTCCTGTCTAAGGGCAATGTGTGGTGTAAATATTATGCAGAAAATTCGGAGTGTGGAAATTAGGAGGAGGTGTGGAGTTACTGAAAGTATTTGTCAGAGGGCTGAAGAGGGGTTGTTGAGGTGATTTGGTCATTTAGAGAGAATGGATCAAAGTAGAATGACTTGGAGAGCGTATAAATCTGTAGGGAAAGGAAGGCGGGGTAGGGTCGTCCTCAAAAAGGTTGGAGGTAGGGGGTAAAGGAGGTTTTGTGGGCAAGGGGCTTGGACTTCCAGCAAGCATGTGTGAGCGTGTTAGATAGGAGTGAATGGAGACGAATGGTTTTTGGGACCTGATGAGCTGTTGGAGTGTGAGCAGGGTAATATTTTGTGAAGGGATTCAGGGAAACCAGTTAATTGATTTAGTTGGACTTGAGTCCTAGAAATGGGAAGTACAATGCCTGCACTTTAACCCTTTGACTGTCGCAACCCCCAATCCTGAGGTATCTCCTGTTGTCGCAAAATTTTCGAAAAAAAATATTTATTTTTTCTTATGAAATGATAGAGAATCTTTTTCCAATGGTAATGCCACCAAAAGTATGAAATTTGATGGAAAACGTACAGAATTACGCTCTTGCAAAGTTAGTGATCTCGGTGATATATACGCATCGGCAATTTTGCCGACTTTGAGCCCTATTTTCAGCCAATTCTATTGTTCCAGTCGACCAAACTCATAGCTATTTCTTTAGAACTCTATTTCTTCTATCGATTGTCTACAAGAAACCACCAATTTACCAATTTTCACTACCCAATAAAGTGGTCAGAAATTGGCAATTTGGCCAATTTCAAGCAAAATAAAAAAGTTGTCCATTTCAAAATAGGGTCCAGAATAAACAATGCAGACATTCCTGGCACTAAAATAAGATGTTATCTGTTCATTAGTCACGTTCTTAGGCCCCTCTTATATTACTCTTGCTTTCTATTTTGATTTTTTATTCACACAAAAAATAGAAGATTTACTGTTATGCAGACTATTGCATTATTATATAAAAATGGTATAAATAATATCAGTGCACTTGTGAAAGAATATTAGACTTGCCAGTTGATGTGTATTGGACGCGTGGCGTGATTTGTTTACTCTTGAACATTGGCAAAAATCGAACATTTCCCCTATTTTGAGCTCAATTTCAAGGTCGTTTTCATAATGAAACTAATCAAAATCATCTATATTTCTGTAGTATGTTTTCCATTCTATCAAATGAGACTATGAAAAAGAGAATACAACCATAACTACTATACGAAAATACACCTCAAAGTCGGCGTTTTAATCCAAAAACACGGTCGGAGTTTTTTTTTTCTCATTATGCACTGCTGCTGCAGGATTTTTTTTATACAGCGCACACTGACCACACAGACCCATTCTCTCCTATGTAAGCCTACCAGCTTTCTTCCGCTTGATTTGAAGCCGCTATAATTTTTGAGTATATGTAATTCCGAAACAGTGGCTTGTAAGATGTATATATACGACCAAAACAGTCAAAGGGTTCAAGGAGGGGTCTGGGATAGTGACAGTTGGGAGGGACTTATTCTCAGCTGTAATATCTGAGCGCCTCTGCAAAGACAGTGATTATGTATGAGTGAGGTGAAAGTGTTGAATGATGATGAAATTATTTTCTTTTTGGGGATTTTCTTTCTTGTCCCACTGTAATATTCCCAGATTGTAATTTGAGTAAACTTACTGTCTACTATAAATATAAACAGATGTACAACTTAAACAAACTATGATCAATTTCTCTAGTATTAAGTAGTCTGTAAGCCATTAAATTTAGTCTGCCCATAATGCCATGGCATGATAGTGGCTCTCTTTGCACTGCAACTCATTATTGTAATTACATATCTCAATGTAAACTTGCAATGAAATAAAAATTTGTATTTGTATTTGTATTGCAGTAAGTCTGAATAAATGAAGAATGGGTAGACAAATTGAAAACCACAGCATTAGCGAAACACTGTAAAGTGAGGCCCTCCTGTAACTCATGTGAATTTGTCCATGTTAGAAATAAATAATGCAAACTTAAGTTTGTAACACATGTAGTAGTAGTAGTAAAAGCAGTAGCAGTAGTAATAGTAGTATAACGCAGTATACAGTAGTAAAAGTCAGTAGAGTAGTTAATAGTAGCTTATTATACTTACAGCATGATTCGTAAGGTCACTATTAGTAGTAGTAGTAGTATTAATATACTGTATTATATTCTTACAGAGATCCCTCGAAGGTCATCTTTTTGACGTATATACATGTTGCCTCTTCCCATCTGGTATCGTGGTGCTGTCTGGTGGTGGAGACATGCAGCTGCGTATCTGGGATGCAGCCACGGGTACATGTCCAGTGGTGCTCAAAGGTCACACAGGTGCTGTCCTAGACACAGCAATTGTGGAGCGTGGCAAAAATATTATCTCAGTTAGCAAGTGAGTACAAGGTACTGTATCTATGTAGCAGTATTAGTTAGGTACAGTTGCATTCATGCAGAATACTAGTTAGGTACAGACGCAATATGTGACACAATATACATACTATGTTAGGTACAGTACTGCAATACTAGTTAGGTACAGTACTGCAATACTAGTTAGGTACAGTACTGCAATACTAGTTAGGTACAGTACTGCAATACTAGTTAGGTACAGTACTGCAATACTAGTTAGGTACAGTACTGTAATACTAGTTGAGTACAGTACTGCAATACTAGCCAGGAATAGTACTGCAATACTAGCAACATCAGTAAGTGACTTTTTTGGCATTGTTCATATATTTGAAATTGCTGTTTAATTTGTGAACTAGTGTGAAAGGTATACATGCTTCTACTTCCAGAACAGGGCTTCTAGTAGGCAAACATCTCATGATTATAAACTGAAAATGTTGCCTCTATTCTCCAGTTGCAGGATTTGGTAAAACAAGATGTGTCACAAGTTTTCATCTTTACTGGTAAAGACATTGTTTTACAAATATAGTGTACTCGAGTTATGAACTTATTTCATTCCAAAGGCTGTTCGAGTGCCGATCCGACGAATTTGTTCCCAGAAGGAATAATGAAAATTAGATTAATCCGTTTCAACCCCCAAAATACACTTACAAAGCACTTACAAAAATACACTTACATAATTGTTCAGTTGGGAGCTGCTCAAAACTCGAGGTACCACTGTATTTATAGTCTTCATGAGAACAATGGTCACACTATGGACCATATTTAAAGTGATACCTAATTACAAGTACAGTGGACCCCGGATTACGTACTGCTCCAACTCGAACAATTATGTAAGTGTATTTTTGTAAGTGCTTGTAAGTATTTTTGGGGGTCTAAAGACTAATCTAATTTACATTATTCCTTATTAAATTGTTCTGAACAGCACAGAACCATTTGAACGTAACTAATGGGGTCACTGTGAAGAACACAGAGGCACAATACAGTGACTGGAATACACAAATAACCCTGCACATAGGTGAAAGAATTTTATGATGACATTTCGGTCTGACTTGGACTATTAACTAGTCACACTAACACATGAAGAGGACGGCTGGGACATCATCGTGAAGTTTCTTTCTCCTACCTGTGGGTTATTTGTGTATAAAAGTGTTTACGTGTGCATGTGTGGGAGTTTTTTGGTATGGGGTTGAGAACTCCACTCACGCTTGTTATGTTGACAGGGTGAGATGATAACAGCACCTTCCTTTGTCTCAAATCAGTCTGCTAGGTCTTGATTAGTGCAAAAATGAATCCTGTGAAATAGTTGCATTATTGAAACTCGCATTATTCAAATTATATGTAATTTTTGTACATGATTTGAAGAGTTTGGTGAAAAACCAGCATTAATTAGTTTCGCTCTAAATCAAAATTCGCACTATTCGAACTTGCATTAATGGAGACCTGGCTGTATAACAAATTATTATTGGACTTATCATAAAATAGTATATAAATGATAATGACAACTATTTATTCAGAGCTGTAAAGACATACCAAAGGAAACCAGAAAGCTAAATGTAAACCAGCATCTAAAACAAACACTAGCCTAAAGGTACCAGTAGTAATTACAACACTAAATGTAAACCAGAACACTAGCCTAAGTAAACCAGACACTAGCCTAAAGTAAACCAGAACACTAGCCTAAAGGTAAACCAGAACACTAGCCTAAAGTAAACCAGAACATAGCCTAAATGTAAACCAGAACACTAGCTAAGTAACCAGAACACTAGCTAAATGTAAACCAGAACACTCCTAAATAAACCAGAACACTAGCCTAAATGTAAACCAAACACTAGCCTAAATGTAAACCAGAACACTAGCCTAAATGTAAACAGAACACTAGCCTAAGGTAACCAGAACACTAGCCTAAGGTAAACAGAACACTAGCCTAAAGTAAACCAGAACACTAGCCTAAATGCACTAGCCTAAACCAAACACTAGCTAAAGTAAACCAGAACACTAGCCTAAAGGTAAACCAGAACACTAGCCTAAAGGTAAACCAGAACACTAGCCTAAAGGTAAACCAGAACACTAGCCTAAAGATAAACTGGAAGAGAACACTAATTAACCCTTTCAGGGTCCAAGGCCATTTTTGGAAGGGGTGCGCCAGTGTCAAAGAATTTTCAAAAAAATTCTTATTTTTCTTATGAAATGGTAGAGAATCTTTTTCTGAAGGTAATAAAAGTACAAAAGAAATTGACTGGAATATTTGATTGAAAATTTGACGAAATTTTATGCTCTACTTGCTGGTACATTTTGATGTGTCCAGCGATCATTTACTGCGTTATCGGCGATTTTAGCCGGCGATTTGCGACTCTCCCATTTTAGGCCAATTACATTATTCCAGTCGACCAAATTCTTAGCTATTTCACTAGTATTACTTCTATTCTATCGATTGAGCACAAGAAATTGCCTAGTCAACTGTTTCAACTACAAAATAAAGTGATTGGAATTTGGTAATTTAGCCAATTTAATTAACTCAAAGTTCAAAATATTCCAATTTCAAAATAGGGTGCAAAATAAACAATGCAGGCATTCCTGGCACTAAACTAACATTTCCTCTGTTCATTAGTTACTTTTTTAGTCTTTACAAATGAATTCCATTTTTATTTTTTATTCACATAATGAATTTTTATTCAAACCAAAAAATGGAAGATTTAATGTTATGCAATATTGTAATAATTATACAAAAAATATCACCACTTTGTGAATGTATATTAGACCTACCAGCTGGTGTGTATTAGACGTGTGAGGTCATTTGTTTACTCTTGATTATCGGCAAAAATTGAACATTTCCGCTACTTTGAGCTCAGTTTCAAGCCATTTCCAATACTAAAACCAATCAAAATCATCTCTATATCTGTAATATATCTTCCATTCTATCAAATGAGACCAAGAAATCACAAATACAACTAAAAAAAATATACGAAACAACCTGCAAAGTCGCTGTTTTAATAGAAAATTACGGGTTTCAGTTTTTTTTCTCTCATTATGCACTGTGTGCTGTAGGATTTGTTTTATGTGGTGCACACTTACCACATAGATGTATTCTCTCATATCTAGGCCCAAATTTACCGCTCAAAGCTTATCTGAGTGAGCTGTGCTCATGACGTAGAACTACGGTTTGGACCCAGAACTCAAAGCCGTAGAACTACGTCACGGACCCTGAAAGGGTTAATGTACAGATGTATGTTACAGCTTAGTTAATATGAAAATAAAAAGATACAAGCTTGTGTAGGATATAAGCATGTGACATCTTACTCTTATTTTGAAGAGATGGACATAAAGAGGAAAAAGTCATAGTAATAAAATTAATGCTCGCCTTATTACTTGTTGAAATGCATTAATGGGTAATAATTAATTTGTATCGTGCTCCTAAGATATTGTACAGGTTGGCCATCACTAATCTGGCAATCAGTAATCCAGCACTAATTTCGGCTAGCATGATTTTAAATTTCTGGGGTCGCCACACCAACCTGCCGCTACTGTTTGGGGGCGCATAAGTTATTCCAATTTCTTTTTCACCATTTACAGTATTGTTATAACCTGCTCACTTTTAGCCGTAGCCATGGTTCCAACGAATAAAAGAAATGCTTCTCATTGTGTAAAGCACATACACAGTACATTGTCCATAAAAGATAAGGTGGCTTTGAGGCCACTGTCGGTCACCATGAGCTCGGCTCACTCAGATAAGCTGTGACCGGTAAATTTGCCTACATATGAGAGAATAGGTCTGTGTACTCAATCAACAAAATAGAAGGAATACTAGCAAAAAAGCTATGAGTTTGGTAGACTGGAACAATGGAATGGGCCAAAAATAGGGCATAAAGTGGGTGAAATCGCCGATGCATAAATATTGCTGTTGGGTTTAGTGTTTAGTGTAGTAGGTTGGTAGACAGCAACCACCCAGGGAGGTACTACCGTCCTACCAAGTGAATGTGAAACAGAAACCTGTAACTGTTTTACATGATGGTAGGATTGCTGGTGTCATTTTCTGTCTCATAAACACGCTGGATAACAGGTATATCTTGCTGCTTCTAGTTACACTTAGGTCACACTACACAGCATGCACATGCATATACTATATACATACATATAGTATCTAGGTTTTTCTTCTTTTTTCTTAATAGCTCTTGTTCTTCTTTATTTCTTCTATTGTCCATGGGGAAGTGGAAAGAATCTTTCCTCCGTAAGCCATGCGTGTCATATGAGGCAACTAAAATGCCGGGAGCAATGGGCTAGTAACCCCTTCGCCTGTATACATTTACTAAAAAAGAGAAGACAAATTTTTATAAAACTGGGATGCTTGAATGTGCGTGGATGTAGTGCGGATGATAAGAAAGAGATGATTGTTGATGTTATGAATGAAAAGAAGTTGGTTGTCCTGGCCCTAAGCGAAACAAAGCTGAAGGGGGTAGGTGAGTTTCAGTGGGGAGAAATAAATGGGATTTAAGTCAGGAATATCTGAGAGAGTTAGAGCTAAGGAAGGGGTAGCAATAATGTTGAAAGATCAGTTATAGAAGGAGAAGAGGGAATACAGTGGACCCCCGGATTACGATGGCACCAGATAACGATAAATTCGGACGACGATACATTTTTCTGTAAAAATAATGGTTCAGTAAATGATGATCCGCTCGGAAAACGATATTCGTCTTGGACGCGTACACGTCCCCTGGGACGGCACAACGCTACATTCAGTTAGTGTGCCATTGTTTACCAGCGCGAGTGAGCACCACCCCCACATTCATACCATACATTTCATCATTTTTCCACTGATTTTAGTGCCTGCAACTGCTAAATAAGCCACCATGGGTCCAAAGAAAGCTCCTAGTGCCAGCCCTGTGGCAAGGAAAGTGAGAAATACTGTAGAACTGAAAAAGGAGATCATTGCAAAATATGAGAGTGGAGTGCGTGTGGCTGAGCTGGCCAGGCTCTATGGCAAACCCTATTCAACCATCACTACCATTCTGGCCAAGGCAAATCAAATCAAGAACGCTGTTGTTGCGAAAGGTGCAAATATGATCACAAACCAGAGATCGCAAGTGCTGAAAGATGTGGAAAATTTGTTGTTGGTGTGGATCAACGAGAAAAAATTAGCAGGAGATAGTGTTACACAAGCAATAATATCTGAAAAAGCAAGGCAGTTGCATGATGATCTCTTCAAGAAAATGCCTGCAATGAGTGCTGAAGTGAGCGAATTTAAAGCCAGCAAAGGCTGGTTTGACAGATTTAAGAAGGTAGTGGCATACATAGTGTAATAAGACATGGTGAGGCAGCCAGTTC
>WNWK01016459.1:0-44892 GCA_009830355.1 Cherax destructor
ATCGATATCCAATCTTTCTCACCTATTCTTTTTGTTATCCTCACCCTTACTCTTTCCTATATTCACTTTCAATTTTCTTCTTTTACACACCCTACCAAATTCATCCACCAACCTCTGCAACTTCTCTTCAGAATCTCCCAAAAGCACAGTGTCATCAGCAAAAAGCAACTGTGACAACTCCCACTTTGTATTTGCTTTTTTATCTTTTAGTCCCACACCTCTTGCCAAGACCCTCGCATTCACTTCTCTTACAACCCCATCTATAAATATATTGAACAACCACGGTGACATCACACATCCTTGTCTAAGGCCCACTTTTACTGGGAAATAGTCCCTTCCCTCCTACACACCCCTAACCTGAGCCTCACTATCCTCATAAAAACTCTTCACTGCTTTCAGTAACCTTCCTCCTATTCCATTTTCCTGCAACATCTGCCACATTGCCCCCCTATCTACCCTATCATACGCCTTTTCCAAATCCATAAATGCCACAAAAATATCTTTACCCTTATCCAAATACTGTTCACCTATATGTTTCACTGTAAACACTTGGTCTACACACCTACCTTTCCTAAAGCCCCTTGTTCATCTGCTATCCTGCTTTCTGTCTTACTCTAATTTTTTTCAATAATAACTCTACCATACACTTTACCAGGTACACTCAACAGACTTCTCTCTCCAACACGCAGCCGTTTCCCACCGAGCAGGTTCCCAAAGGAAAAACGAAAGTTTCCCCTTTTTTACATTTAGTAATTTATTCAGGAAAAGGGGGTTACTACCCCTTGCCCCCGGCATTTGTCGACTCTTACGACACGCATGGCTTACGGAGGAAGAATTCTGTTCCACTTCCCCATGGAATAAAAAAATAAGAACAAGAACTAGTAAGAAAATAAAGAAAACCCAGGGGGTGTGTATATATATGTTTGTCTAAATTTTAATGTGACCTAAAAGTGGGTAAAGACATGCCTAATTCTTGCATGTTTATGAGACAAAAAAAAGACACCAGCAATCCTACCATCATGTAAAACAATTACAGGCTTCCTTTTTACACTATTTGGCAAGGGCGGTAGTCTCCCGGGCGGTTGCTGCTAAACCTACTACCTAGAACTAAACAGACTTATTCCCAAAATTTTTTGACTTCTTTTGTCCCCTTTGCCTTTATACAAAGGAACAATACACGTCTCTGCCAATCCCTAGGTACCTTCCCCTCCCTTCATTTATTAAATAATAGCACCAACCACTCCAAAACTATATCCCCACCTGTTTTTAACATTTCTATTTTTTTCCCCATCAATCCCAGCGCCTTACCCCTTTCATTCTACCCACTGCCTCAGTTTGCCCTACACCCACAACTGGCTCTTCCACCTCCTCAAGATGTTATTCCCCCTTTCCCTACAGAAACCCAATTTCCCCTGTCTTCATCAACATTTAACAACTCCTCAAAATACAGTGGACCCCGAGTTTGAAAAAACTTCCTCCTGAAGTCTGCTAAAGTGCCATTACCACAATTTACCCTTAAGGACAAATTCCGAGGTTGTCTATTTCAGCCCCCCCAAAAATACTTTTCCCCCCCTTTAAATATTATACTTACATAAATGCGATTTCCGGGGTTTAAAACTGGGGTCCACTGTATTCTCTCCATTTTCCCCGATACCTTTAACCTCCATTTAATAACTCCCTCCCCTTTTTTTAACTGTCAAATACATTTGTTCTCTGGGTTTCCTCAACTTATTCATCTCATTCCAAAATTTTTTCTTATTTTCAACAAAATTTGCTGATAACATCTCACCATTCTCTTTTGCTCTTTTTTTACATTGCTTCACCACTTTTTAACCTCTTTTTTTCTCTCCATATACTTTTCCCCTCCTTCATCACTTCTATTTTTAAAAAACCCTCATATCTAACTTTTCCCCTTTACTACTCTCTACATCTTTTCCACCCCGCCCTCTTCCTCCCCCCCCACTCGCCAACCACAAACTTCGGGAACACTCTAACACTACATTTTTTAAAACTACCCCCCTACATCTTCGACCCCATTTCCTCCTCACAGCCCATCTATCCTCCAATAGTTGTTTATATCTTTCCCCAACTGCCTCCCTTTTTGTTTATAAACCTTCACCTCTCTTCTTACTGATTGTATTTTCCCTTTATCCCCCCTTTCCTTTTTCTCCCATGAGCTATAACTAAAAAATGATCTTATATCTGTCCCCTAAACATGTACTCCAAGTCTACTCAAAAGTCTTTTTTCTACCAATACATAGTCCAACAAACTACTGTCATTCCCCTACATCATATCTTGTATACTTATTTATCCCTTTTTCTTAAAATATGCAGTGGTACCCCACTTACGATATTAATCCGTCAGAGGGGTATTTTAGGCGAAAAAATCGTTTAAAGAATCAATTTTCCCCATAAGAAATAATGGGAAAAAAATTTAATCCGTCCAAGACTTCCAAAAATAGTTAAATAAAATATTTTTTTGAACTTTTGACATTAAATAATACAAATTTAATAAAAAAACCTAAATACACATGTAAATATTGTACAATAACATGTCACTTACATTTATTGAAGAGTTGTTGATGTGTGGGGGACGGAGGAGGGAGAAGGTGGGTAGTATGCTAGTGTTTGGAAGGGAATCCTCCATTAACACTGCAGGTACCAGTTCTTTTCTGGGGTTACTGGCCTTTTCTTTGAATGCTACACTCCTGCATGAATGCTACACTCCCTGCATGAATGCTCACTCCTGCATGAATGCTACCCCTCCCTGCATGAATGCTACACTCCTCATGAATGCTACACCCCCTGCATGAATGCTACACTCCTGCATGAATGCTACACTCCTGCATAAAATGCTACACTCCCATGAATGCTACACCCCCTGCATGAATGTACACCCCCTCATGAATGCTACACTCCCTGCATGAATGCTACACCCCTCATGAATGCTACACTCCCTGCATGAATGCTACACTCCCTGCATGAATGCTACACTCCTGCATGCCTACTACACTCCCTGCATCCTTGCTACCTCCCACCCCTGCTACACTCCCTGCATGCCTACACTCCTGCATGCCTGCTACACTCCCTGCATAAATGCTACACTCCTGCATAAATGCTACACTCCCTGACATTCTTTACCCGCTTGGCACTAGGGCTTTCTTGGGGCCCATGTGGCTTATTTAGCAGTTGCAAGCACTAAAAACAGTGGAATAATGACAATATACTGGTATGAATGCGTGGGTGTGGGTGGGTGGTCGCTCTCACTTGAAACAAGCACACTGTGCTCCCTGGGTGGCCCCTCAGCTGGCGCCAGCGGACACGTCGTCGAATGGTTAAAACAAGCAAACATCGTAAGTCACAGTCAAATTTCTTGTTTTAAATATCGGTTATCGAAAATAACGTAAAATGATAACATACGTAAGTCGGGGTACCACTTATTACCTATAACTAAACCCCCTTTTTATACAAAAGTTCAATCAAAGGGCTCCCATTATCATTACACTGGCACCCCAAACTTACCTACTAAAACCCTCTCTGCATGTTTCTCCCCCTTTAGCATTTGGTCCCCTACCACAATTACTCTCTCATTTGGTTCAAAAGTTCCTATACTTGCAACATCTCCCAAAAACTCTCTCTTCCTCTACCCTCCTCTCTTCTCCAGGTGCTACCGCTTTTTTATGACCCACTTTTCGCATCCGACCCTTATTTTAATCCACATAATTCTTGAATTTACCATTCATATTCCCTCTTTTCCTTCCATAACTGATCCTTCAACAATTTCCCCCTTTCCTTAGCTCTAACTCTCTCAGATACTTGATTTAATCCCATTTATTTCTCCCCACTGAAACTGCCTACCCCCTTCAGCTTTTTTTCCCTTACCAGGACACCCAATTTTTTTCATTCAAAACATGGGCAATCATTTTTTCTTATCATCCGCCTACATCCCCGCACATTCAAACACCCCAGTTTTATAAGTTTTCTTCTTTCTTTTTAGTAAATTTGTACAGGAGAAGGGGTTACACCCCTTGTCCCCCCATTTTTGTCCCTCATCGACACGCATTGCTTACGGAGGAACGTTTTTTTTCCCCCTTCCCATGGCGAAAAAAATAAAAAGAACAGAGCTTTTAAAAAAAAGAAGAAAAAACCCAGATGTGTGTATGTATATATGCATGTGCATGCCAGTGTAGTGTGACCTAAAGTGTAAGTAGAAGTAAGATACAGTGGACCCCCGATTTTTAAAAACCCTCCTGAAGTCTCTCAAGCCCCCAACCGAACAATTTATCCCTTAAGGAAAAATGTCCGAGGTTAGCTATTTCAGACCCCCAAAAAATACATTTCCCACAACCCTTCAATATTATACTTACATAATTTCATTCGGGTTTAAAACTCGGGGTCCACTGATACCTGTTATCAGTGTGTTTATGAGACAAAAAAAGACACCAGCAATCCTACCATCATGTAAAACAGTTTCGGGTTTTCTTTTTCCCAAGTCACCTGGCAGGACGGTAGTCCTCCTGGGTGGTTGCTGTCTACCAACCTACTACCTGTAATACTACTGAAATAGCAAATTTTTTTTGGGACGGGAATAATGTAATTGGCCTAAAAGGGGAGTCAAAGTCGGCAAAATCGCCGATCCTCACACTCAAAATTCAAGAGCATAATTTCGTCAATTTTCAATCAAGTTTTATTTTTTTTTATTACCTTCAAAAAAAAGATTTCACAATTTCTAAGAAAAAATAAAATTTTTTTTTGAAAATTCTTGGAAGGGGGGCCCCCTTCCAAAAGGGCCCTTTGGGCCCCTAAAGGGTTAAACATATTAATTTTTTGAATTTTTTTGGGTGTCGGGAACGGATAAATTGTATTTACAAAATTTTTAAAGGGGGAATATTATTTTTTATCCCTTTTGCTTTTTGGCCGACCCCAAAAAAGGTTACGGCCAAAAACCCAGGGGCCACTGTACAGTGGTTCGAGTTTCGAGCAAAATTTTTTTTCCCCACGGCTATTCAAGTGCCGATCCAAGGAATTTTTCCCCATAAGAAATAATGAAAAATTTGAATAATCCATTTAGACCCCCAAAAACCCCTAAAAAACAATTTCAAAAAAACACTTACATAATTTTGGGTTGGGAGCTGCCGAAAAGAGTACCACTGCAAATATATACAGTATGTCTGTGCCTGTTTGCCCCTCTTCTCATAGGATTGTTTGTTGAAAAATTTGTTATAATTAATAACATAAAGGCATGGGGGCAGGTAATCTAAAAAATTTTCATATCTTTGGGTATTTCCTGTTTTGGGTTTTGGGGGGTTTGGCAAAAATATTTTGAATACCAAAATTCCTAAATATTTAAGTTTGGAAAATGGTGTCAACTGTTTACCTTTTTTTTTATATTCTTCCTAGATATTTACTAATCATAGCTGATGGTTGTTCATCATGTACACGCCCAAGCTGGATGAGATTAAAACCTGCCCGAGTGCAAAGACTGTGGTGCGGGGGCCCGCAGCGATGTAATTGTGAAGGACGAGCCCCACAGTGTCCATTTCCAGCCCTGCCTCTTTCCCGGCGATTATTTACAAGGACAAACCCAGCATCTTCTCTTGGGGATGAAGGGGACCAGCTCTTGCTTGCTTGCTCATGGTGCACAAGCATGTTGTGATGTTACTGGGTGAGTGTCTTTTGTTAGTTATCCCCAAAAAAGTTTTGGAAATTTTGTATAATAGATAATGTAAAGGTTAGAACAAATTTAGAATGTTAAAAAAAGTAGCATAATTTATTTTTTTTTTAACCCTTAAACAGTCATAACATATATATATGTTCTTACCGCTACTGCCCCGAATATTTTAAAAAAAAAAAAAAATTATGGAAATGATGAGCACATTTTTTAAGTTTTATAGGATAAAAAAAATTAGGGTCAGTACTTACTGAGATATGAGGCGGAGAAGTTGGCAATGGATGCTCACCTGACAGCAAGGAGTCCTGCCGCTTGCAGAATTGTTGCCATATACCATTTTTCTTTTTTTTTTTATTTTATATATTTTTATGTTCTGATAATTACAATTTATAGTAGTTCTTGTGATTTCATACCCAAACTTTTTTCTGACACTAATATTAGGTACTGAAATTGTTCTCAAGTAATAATAATAATGATAGTGCAAAAAATAATAATAATAATCATAATAATAATAAATTTCCCTTGAAGCATTATAAGATGTTTGTCACTGCCTTATCTTTCTTATCTTACACTAATAACTCTGGTGACATTTGATGAGGTGGTAGTCTTCTCTTCTTATCAGTCCAGTAATTACAGTGATGACATTTGATGAGCTTACACTCCTTCCCCTTTTTTTGTTACGAAACTTGTCTGTCTGTCTGTGTGTCTGTCTTTCTGTCTGCCTGTGTGTCGTCTAATTTCTGTCTGCTTGTCTCAGAGAGTAGCTCATGAACCAAATGGAATTACGAGATGACAAGCACAGTATAACACTTTGTCTGGATTTTTAGTTATCCTAGGTAATTTACACTAGGTATAATTGTATTTACATATGTGTTCCTGTGAGATAGAGACAGATAGAGACAAAGAGACAGATAGATACAGACAGACAGACGGATATAGAGACAGCCAATCGGGTACCCAGCTGGCAAGCCAGTGCTGGCAGACAGGTGGCCAGCCAGCCAGGAAGCTGGCCTGCCAGCCTGCCGACATCACTCCACTTAAAAGGGAGTGTTAATATGACATGACATCAGTGAATCCTTGGTGTTTGCTCTAGCTGGCGCTCAATTTAACTGGTGCTCCCACAAAGTACTAAGTGGTTCCAGATTTTCTTAATATGGCGACACCGAGTGTTAGGACCCATTCTGTGCTGACCAGGCATCCCCAGGCCAATCGTCCCAAATTTGAAGGCATAAAAAATAAAACGTAAATATACGTTTGGGCAGTAGCGTAAGAACGTAAAATATACGTATATTCGCATCTGCTAGAAAAAATGACAGGATGGATAATGAGAACCTTCAAAACCAGGGATGCCAAGCCCATGTTGACACTTTTCAGGTCGCTTGTTCTATCAAGACTGGAATATTGCTGCACACTAACTGCCCTTCAAGGCAGGCGAAATTGCTGACCTAGAAAATGTGCAGAGAACCTTCACGGCACGCATAACTGTGAAAACCACCTAAATTACGGAACACTTGATGTTCCTAAACCTGTACTCCCTAGAAGCAGGCAGGAGAGATACATTTTTTTTTTTTATTTCATCGCAATTTTACATGAAGTGCAAGGAGACTACTGACATGCCAGGGCATAACGGCAGCTTAATATAAAAACTTATGGACTATGTACATAATATTGGATAGATTAGATATTTCATGATATTTCATTATATACACGTGAAATTCTCGAGGGATTAGTACCAAACTTGCACACGAGAGTCACTCCCTAGAAAGCAAAAGACTCGGGAGGCAATGAACATCCCCCAATGAAAAAGCAGGGGTGCCACTAGCACGTTGAGAGACAACACAATAAATGTAAGGGGCCCAAGACCGTTCAACTGCCTCCAGCATACATCAGAGGGATTACCAACAAACCCCTGGTTGTCTTCAAGCAGGCACTGGACAGAAAACCTAAAGTCGGTACCTGACCAGCCAGGCCTTGGTTTTACGTTGGACTGCGTAGGTCCAGCAGTAACAGCCTGGTTGATCAGGCTCTGATTCAACATGAGGCCTGGTCACAGACCGGCGCAGGTATACGTTTGGACCGTTTAAGGTTAACACATTGGCCGTTTCCCACCTAGGCAGAGTGGCCCGAAAAGAAAACTTTCATCATCATTCACTCCATCAATGTCTTGCCAGAGGTGTGCTTACACTACAGTTATAAAACTGCAACATTAACCCTTTACCGGGCACTCCCTGAAAATGATAATTTTGAAATGTATTTCATATGAGTGGATAGAGTAACTCAATGTAAGGATAATGAGCCCATATAATTGAAATTCTAAAAACTTTTCACGCAATTGTCAATATTCAAGGACCGTTTTACAGACGGTCCTGACCGTTAAAGGGTGTCAAATTCTGAATGTTGCAAATTTGCAATTGTTAATAAACACTCAAATAAGTATTTTTCTATTTTATTATACTAATAGACAATATCAAAAACACAAATGGAACTTGTTTCCAAACATTTTGTAGGTATAAAAATATAAAAGTGAACCAAAGAGCAACATGGACACATTGCAAAGAGATAAAACTTTCAAGTCCCATATTCCTGAATTTCCTGAGAAAAACAATCATTCTTGATCACTAATTGCTACAATGAAAGGCTATGAAGCAATTTCTTTCCTTCTTTATGCATGATTTACCTTGCATACGGCACAAAAAAATGAGGATGTGACATGATTTTCGTTTTGCTGCAATAATTGCATGTAAATATTCTGCCTTGCACTGGCCAGTGACCTAGCATTTTATCAAACCTATCATTTTGGTCAAACCTCCACTGTCATCAGGCCTTTCTGCACGTTGGTACTGCCTGGAGATGGCAACAGGTCATCTGGTTCTGGATCTGAGTCACTTTCCCAAAATGCGAGATATTTGAACTTCTGTTGGATGGGTTCACAATAGAACAATTTCTCATTGATCTGGAATGACAATAAGAATGTTCTGTACACACCCAGACCACTACAAATTCATATATGCACTAGAAATTTTTATATAAATATTTTTACTGAAATTTGAAATGTGGCCCTGACGTGGGACCGTCCTGTACACGGTCCTCTTTTTTGAAACTTTTTCAATTGCATGGTACACCTATTATGCATATCTAACTCCTGATATATATCTCAAAATATGCCTAAACTATTCATTTACACACTGGACACAACAATAAATACTACTGACATTGTAGAGAGTATAATCACAGTGTATAGAGTGGAAGAAGAGCAAAAACCCGGGCCTGGGTGACGCCAAGCGAGAGTGTTTACATTTTGGTCTCTCAACCAATGGGAAGCGAGCAAATGCCGGTCTCACTTTGCTGGAGCGACTCACAGAAGGCTTGTGATTAGTCAGAAAGAGAACGGGAACCTAGATGCGCTGGGGAGTAGGATGACACGTGCAAAAAAAACGTGTTTAGGACCGTCTCTACCGGTCCTGCCCGGAAAGGGTTAACACCCCTCCTTCCGAGTGCAGACACTGTAATTCCCATCTCCAGGACTCAAGTCCGGCCTGCCAGTTCCCTGAATCCCTTCATAAATGTAACCTTGCCACACTCCAACAGCACATCAAGTCCTAAAACCATTTGTCTCCATTCACTCCTATCAAATATGCTCACACATGCTTGCTGGAAGTCCAAGCCCCCACACAAAACCACCTTTACCCCCCTTTCCCCCAACCTTTCCTAGGCCAGCCCCTACCCCGCCTTCCTTCCACTACAGATTTATACACTGGTTATTCTATTTTCTTTGATTCTCTCTAATGTCTGAACCACGTCAACAACCCCTCCTCAGCCCTCTGGATAATAGTTTTGTAATCCTGCACCTCCTCCTAATTTCCAAACTACGAATTTTTGCATTATATTCACACCACACATTGCTCTCAGACATGACATCTCCACTGCCCCCAGCCTTCTTGTTGCAACATTCACAACCCATGCCTCACACGCATACAAGAGTGTTGGTATAACTATACTTCTTACATTTCCCTTCTTTGCTTTCATGGATAAAGTTCTTTGTCTCCACAAACCCCTCAGTACACCACTCACCTTTTTCCCCTCGTAAATCTATGATTTACCTCCTCTTTCATACACCCATCTGCTGACATGTCCACTCCCAAGTACAGTGGACCCCGGTTAATGGCCATAATTCATTCCAGAATGCTGTTCGAGTGCCGTTATTGAAGCATTTGTTCCCATAAGAAATAATGTAAATTAGATTAGTCCTTTTAGACCAAAAATACACATACACAAGCACTTACAAAAATACAGTTACATAATTTTTCGAGTTTGGAGCAGTACGTAAACGGGGGGACCACGTATTTTATTATGTAGATGAAAAATTTAATTTACTAGAAATGCTTTTGCTTGAATTTACTCTGGACAGTTTGTTTTTATATAGTCACCCCCACTGATTTGCAGGGTTTCTTATTTGCTCAATTCAAATGTCCAACATCTTTGCTAATCAGCAACTCAGATATAGATTTCCTACAGTGGAACCTCGGGTTTTTTTTTGCCTCTGTTTTGTCAATTTCGGGTTTTTGACAACTTTTTTCATCAAAATATTGTCTCTTGTTTTTGTTCATCACCTCGGATTTCGTCGGATGTACCAAACATAATTCTATGATATTACAAAAACTAAAGCAGGAGGAGTCGATAAAGACTATAGCGCCAGCCACGATAAAGTGTGGGATTAACAGTGTAGCAAGTAGGTTAAGCAATTAAGCAATAGAAAAAAGGGTGACACGAAACTAACTCCTCTAATGTTGTTGGAGGTATATAGGGCCACTGACAACATACACTGCCCTGCATATCTTCCACCACCCCAAACCTCTGCCAATATTTGAATAGAATAGAATAGTTTATTTGGACATGATACAAAGTTGTACGGTATTATAGTCTTGGGGTGTACATGCCGAAAGCCCCTTGTATGCAGAGCATTATGGGCAAACTAAATACTTAAGATTACTTAGTCTATAATAGATTAAATGGTAAGATTTACAGTAAACAATTAAGTATTTAATCAATTAAATTTGAACATTACAATTTTGAAGCATTACAGTTTTATAATAGAAAAAAATAATTTACTACATATGTAGTACAGTGGACCCCCGGAAATCGAACACCTCCCAACTCGACTTATTATGCAAGTTTATTATTGTAAGTGTATTTTTGGGGGTCTGAAATGGATTAATCTAATTTAGATTATTCCTTATGGGAATAAACTCGTTCTGTAACAGCACTTGAACATCATTCTGGAACGAAGAATGTTCGATTTCCTGGGTCCACTGTATTACAATTTGTCAAATCAGATCAAATCGAATCAAGTCAATGTTTTGCAGTCAATTACAGAGAATATATTGTCAATAGATGAGTTACAATGAGTATAAGAGAATGCTATAAGGTAATGCTGTAAAAACATGGTTCGATAAGGTTGAATTAATTTTACAACTGGGTTATACATTTATGAAATATAAGTTATGCAGCATTTGAATTAGATTAAATATGAGAATTTAATGTTCTGTGGGAATTTATTTATGGGGTTCTGAGGCTAGGGAGTAACACAGTGAGTAATGATGTTTTGAGACAGTGGAAAGTGATTTGTTAACTTTGTGGTAAGGTTAAGTAATGTGCATTTAGTTTGTAGGTAAGGTTAAGTACTATGTACAGTGGTACCTTTTGGTTTTCATGCAGCTCCCAACTCGAAAAATTATGTAAGTGTATTATTGAAGTGCTTTTGTAAGTGTTTTTTTGGGGGTCTGAAACGGATTAATCTAATTTACATTTGTCCTTATGGGAAACAAATTGGGCTCGGAAGGGCGCCGAACAGCATTCTGGAATGAATTATCAACGGAAACCGAGGTACCACTGTATTTAGTTTTGTAGGTAAGGTTAAGTACTATATACAGTGGACCTCGCTATTTGAACGGCTCGGCAGTAAAAGCATATCATCATTAGAACAAGAAAATCGATATCGACATGCAACAAAATATCGCGATTTGAACAAGTGCGTCCGTGACCTATCCGCCCAGGCACGCTTGGGTGCCTCAGCACGCAGGCATGGAGAGCCGGTCCCGCGTTCTTTAACTCGAGAGAACAATACCCTGCACGCTCATCCAGACATTTCACACTTAATTATAAATGTTTGGAGTTTGTTCATTAAGTGCGACTGTGAAAAAAGCTACCATGGGCCCCAAGAAAGTTCCTAGTGGTACCCGTGGGATGAAGAGAGTGAGAAACACCATAGACATGAAGAAGGAAATTATACAAAAATACGGGGTGGTGTACGAATGTCTGAGCTTGCCAGAATATATGGCAAAAACAGGTCAACTATCGCTTCTATCCTGCTTAACCCTTTGACTGTTTTGGTCGTATATATACGCTTCACGAGCTACTGTTCAATGGTTTAACCCACCATGGGTTACCGTGCACTCAAAATTTTTTCCCTCCCGCGAATCGTGAATATCATTTTTACATTGTGTTAGATAATAATATGCCCAATTCTTCAATCGGGAATAACCATAACGTGCAACATGATCTCGGGTAAATGACGGTCTACTGTATACGTTTATGAGCCAGTGCTTCAAATCAAGTGGGAGAAGTGTTTCCTTACACACACACCACACACACACACACACACACACACACACACACACACACACACACACACACACACACACACACACACACACACACACCACACACCACACACACACACACACACCACACACACACACACCACCCACCACACACACACACACACACACAACGGCCTAGTGTCTAATCGACATGTGCCTAGAACAAAATGGACTAACTAACTAACACACACACACATACAGTAGGGCCCCACTTATACAGCAGGTTAGTTTCCAGACTACCACCGTAAGTGAAACACCCCTTCTTCCCCCCCTTTTTTCCACTTATAAATGCATGTAAATGCTAGATAACAAGTTTACATTAACATATATTAAGTTAGCAATAGAACTAGGTATTAAAAAACAATAAAAAGTAAAATACACACACAGTACACTCATTACTTACCTTAAATATTTGTAGTCCTTAATGTAGGGTGAGAGGTGGAGTATTTAATTGTGGAAGTCAGGTGTGGGGAGGTATGTTACCAGCCAGGCCACCCCACCCAACCCCCCCACCCCATCCCATCCACTCATAATAAACTACGACATTAAAGCATCCCAGAGCGATAAAATGCATATACAGTTCACTCATTACTTACCTTAAAATATTTCTAGTCTTAATGTAGGGTGAGAAGTGAGTAAACGAGATAAAAAAACGAAGAAGAGAGAGAGAGAGAATGAATAAATGAGGGGCCAGAGACGTGGAGTATACAGTGGACCCCGACTTTCGGCGGTCTGGTATCGGTCAATTCAGGTTTCATGTTTTTCGGTCCAATTTTCCTCCCCAACTGGTCATTCCCAGACTATCGGTCCAGGTACCAGACCTGTCCGCCTGCCCATGCTTGCGCGCCTGCCCACACTTGGCGCCTTGCTGCGCAGGCATCGTGAGCCAGTCTAGCATTGTTTACCATTGAGTGAACATTACCCAGCGTGCTCATTCAAACATTTCACAATAAATTTATTGTGTTTATTGTTGGTTTAGTGATTGTCACTGTGAAATAAGTCACCATGGGTCCGAAGAAGCTACAAGTCGATAAAGGCTATAGCACAGCCAGTGATAAAAGTGTAGCAAGTAAGTTGAGCGATTAAGCGATAGAAAATGACAACACAAAACTCAACTCCTACATTGTTGTTTTAGGGAATATAGGGGCACTGACAAGAGCACCGCCCTTTGCCACCATCTCCTCCAAGGCAAGTGTAAATATTTCTTATTTATATAAGTGTGAATATTTCTTATTTATAAATTAAAGTGTAAATATTTCTTATTTATAAATTATGTACATTGTTTTGTGAATAGTGGTGATGGCCTGCTGCTGCCACCACCCACCACGCTTATGGTCAGTGGCCCTTATAAACCCAACAACAACACACACCACCAGTCCTTACATTGTAATGACATGTTTTATTCATTCTAGAGTTTATATCATGTTTCTATGTTATTAATATTGTTTATTATGTTATATTAGTAATTGTGCTAGATAAATAAGCTGTAGAGTTGATATTATTGTCATATTGAAGGGCTATCTTGTCCTGCCTCCAAAAAAACTCTCCGACTCTCTCATATGCCAACAAGAGTCTTCAAAAAAGGTGAAACTGATTTAACTGTTCATTTGTCCATTTTAATTAGTGCTTATATTTATTTCTCATTGTTTTCGAACAGTTCGAGGGTTTGGTCTAGCTCCTGGAATGGATTATGACCGAACCTCAGGGGTCCACTGTATAAACAAACAGACAAACACGTCTCGTTTGGTTCATAGCAAGTAAGTAAGTAAGTTTATTCAGGACGTATACACAAATACAGTTACATAGATTATTATTATTATTATAAAAAAGTGATAAACCTACAAGTAAACAGCTTAGCATAGATTATTAAAATAGCAGCATATGTGAAAAGAAAATAGATAACCAAAAAAGTCATGACTTATTTACACTGGGGTATAAGTCACTTTGTCTGATTTTTTATTATCCTGGTTCTCTACCATAGGGCTAAAAAAAAGATCAAAAAAGGTGATATAAAATATGAGAAAACCACTATAAAAAATAAAAATTAAAGGCGGATAAATTATAAGGAATATAAAAAAAAATGAAAGGAGGTTTAAAAGGGGCAAGCCCCCTCCAGTCATATACAAAAAAACCAAAAAAGTAACAGACGATTTGAAGGGGAACATAAGAAAGGACCGAAATCTTCCCCCCAAAGAATTGATTAGCCCTTTTATCATTAAATTTTCCCCAAATTTTAAATTAAAAATGAACCCAATTTATATCAAAGGAAATACATATTATTTTAAAAACTGCTTTTTATAAAACATGACTTTTTTTTTAACCATGGACCCCAAAAACCTTTCAGTTTTAAAAATCAAGGGATGGTTAAACCTCACATAAATAAATAGAGCATTAGAATCCAGTTCAATGCTATAATGTTGTTTTAATCTTATTCAAGACTTTTACCAGTTTGACCATAAAAAATTTTTATCGATATTTTACGGGGAATCTTATAGACACACCCCAAAAGTTTTTGGGGGAATTTTTTTATCTTTTTTACTGTATCAAGATTTTTAAATACAACTTTGATTTTAAAAATTTTAAGAAAGGAAGGAATCAACCAAGTTTTCATGGAAAGGGGAACCAACATATTTTTGGTTGAAAAAGGGGTTGCCCTTTTTGGATTGAAAAAAGTTTTCCTAGTTTTTTAAAGATTTATAATTATTTTTTTGGGTATTTTAAATCATTAGCTATTTCATAAATTTTAGAATTTCTTCATCTAAAACTCTGGACAATTTTTTATCTGAAGAACGGGTTTAAATTATGATTTCCCATTGAGTTCCTACTAAAAAACTTTTTAAACTTTGTATTGTTGATGAAAAATTTGTATTTAATGATGAGTTTTACCTGAAGTTTGGTATGGAAAAGGGAAACCCCTTTTTCCCCTGTTCCTAGAACTTATCAGTGGCCCCCCGAGGAAACCCCACTAAAATCGTACATTTTGGATAATTTTTTAAGTGCTTGGGGAAAATTTTTTTGGAGTCTGAAATAGACTACCCTACGGACATTTTTTCCCAAGGGGTAAATTGTCGGTAATGGCATTTAGCAAATTCAGGGGGGTTTTTTCAAAAACCCCGGGGGCCACTGTTTTGGAATTTTTAAACAAGATTGCTTTTAAACTATCCTTCCAATAGGCTAAGTGGATAGATATGTTTATGATATTTTGTGCCTTATGCCTAAAATTAGACATAAACCATTTCCTTTTAAATTAAATAGCTTAGCTTTCTTAAATTTTACTGTTGAAAACAAGTAAATAACTCATTGCCCCTTTCCCAGATGTTTTAATTTAAGGGGGAAAATTGATTTTAAATTCAAAAATTTTCAAAAACCACAAATAATTGTTCCCATACATATTATCTTCCATAAAATAGAGTTAAAGGTCGGGTTTTTTTTTTCCAAGTTTTTTGAGAGCTTTTCGTATTTGTAGTCCAAGTTCAAGATGAAGAAATCTCTAAAATTTATGAAATAGCTAATGATTTAAAATACCCGCAAATTTTATAAATCTTTTAAAATAGCTAGGAAAACTTTTTAAATCCAAAAAGGGGCAACCAACCTTATTCAACCAAAAATATTTGGGGTTTTCCCACCTGAAAACTTGGTTTATATGCCTTCCTTTTTTAAGAATTTTAATATCAAAGTTTATTTAAAAATTGATAAGAAAAGAATTTTGATAAAAATTCCCCCAAAATCTGGGATGGTCATAAGATTCCCGAAAATATCGATAAAGTGTCTATTATGGTCAAACTGGTAAAGTCTTGAACAAGATTAAAAAAACATAAAAATAGCATTAGAACTGGACAAGATTCTAATGCTCTATTTATTCATGTGAAGATTTTTAAACCCTCCAATTGATTTTCAAAATGCTAGAAGGTTGTATCAAGAAGTCCATGGTTGAAAAATATAATAGAATCATGTTTCATAAAAAAAGGTTTTGAAAATAATATGAATATTTTTTTGGTTTATATAAATTGGATTCATTTATAATTAATAAAATTTGGGGAAAAATTTAATGATAAATTGGACTAATCTTAATTTTGGGAAAGTTTGGTCCTTTTTTTATGTTCCTCTTTACAGAGTCGTGCGATGTTACGCTACTGTGAGGTGTGGTCTTTTTTAGTATGATGTGACTGTGAGGTGGCTTGCCCCTTTTTTAAGCCTCCTTTTCAGTTTCCTTTTTTAGTTCCCTTTATAATGTGAGAGTCACAAAGCGCAATTCCCCTATTTTTCATAGTGGTTTTCTTGCATATGTTGCTATGTATAATAATCTATGTAACTGTATTTGTGTATACCTGAATAAACTTATTTCTTATGAACCAAAACCAGATGTTTTGTCGCTTTTTTAAAACATACTCCGTGTCCTGGCCTCTCTCATTTACTCATTCCTCTCTCATTTATTGTTTTATCTCATTTATCGCCCCCACCCTTCATTAAGACTACAAATATTTTAAGGTAAAATGAGGAACTGTATATATTTTATCGCCGGGGACGCTTAAAGTGTCATAGTTTATTATGGGGAAATGGGGTGGGGTGGCCTGGCTGGCTACCAACCTCCCCACACCTGATTTCCCTCTTTCCCGATTTTTTGTTTTTTACCATAATACAAACACACATTATGTACAAGTTGTCTCCACGTTGGTACAGAGAATAAATAAAGAAACACTCCCATTCCATTTTCACCATTTTTAGATGAAATAACGCTGAGGAAGGCTACGAAAGGAAAAATTTTTCACAGTTCCCCCCGTAATTTTTTGTGTACAATTTTTTTTGGTGTTAAGTAGAGTGATTATTATTGCGTATTTTATTATCATTATTAATAGGGTGAAGATAATAAGACACTTAGTATTTTTAAAGTTCCTGCATGCCCACGGGGTTAAGTTTTTTTAGATACAGGTACCATAAATATAATTATCAGAGTAGGTTTGGGAGACAGCAACCATTCGGGGAAAGGGCTACCGTCCTACCAAGTGAGTGTAAAAAATTTTGCCTGTATTTGTTTTACAAATGGAACTCTGTGAACCAATGTCTAAATTTTTAATTTTTTCTCTTCAAACAGGTGTAGGTCTGATATGTGGAAGATGGCTAATGTAATTCCATTTTTAAACGGGGGGCAAGTCACACCCGCAAATTACCGCCCAATAAGCCTGACCCTTTTAGGCCATTTTAGTCAATTATAGCTGATATTATTAAAGCCATTGATTAATATACTTTTCTATTCAGGGGGGTTTCCCGCCATCTAATTTTTAACCTTCTTCACTAAAGCTTTTGAGGCTGTTGATCCCATAAAGAATTCGATATTGTTTATTTAGACTTGAGTAAGGCTTTTGATAGAGTACCGACCAGAGACTGTTAAAAAAGTGGCGCTCATGGCATTGGGGGAAAAGTGCTGCATGGATCGAGTCGGTCACCAAAAGGAAAAGGGGAGGTAAAATGGGGTTAAACCAATGGGGGCTTGTAACAAGTGGTGTTCCAAGGGGGGTCAGTCTTTCCCATTGTTATTTATAATATATACAATGACCTTGACGAGGGAATTCTTTTGATATGAGCAAACCCCCCCACACGAAGATAGGTAGGATAATTGATTCAAACATAGATGTCATAGAACTTCAGGAAGATTTAGACAAACTTAATTGGGGTCAGAAAAGTGGCAGATGGTTCAATGTAGATAAATGCAAGGTTCAAGCCGGGGTCCTAACCCAAGCCATAAGTTAAATAAGGAACTTAGCCAAACAGATTGCAAAGGATTTGGGGGGTGAGGTAAGCAGAAACCCTTTAAAACCCAAGACAGCAATGCCAAATACCAAATAAGGCAAATAGATTACTGGGATTTATTCAAAAGTGTTGCAACAAAGTCCGAGGTTATATTACGCATACAGTTATGGGCCTCACCTAGATTATGCAGCTCAGTTTTTTCCATATTACAGAATGGACATAAATTGTTTGAAAACATTAGCGGGAAAGACTAAATTAATACAAAAAGAAATCTTCCTGGAAGATTGAAGACCCTAAAATTACATTCACTTTTAAGACGAGAATGAGGGGGGACATGACGAGGTAACAAGGAAAAAGGGTAAACAAGGGATTAAAAAAAGGGCTTGAGGATACCCCCCAAGAGAGAACCCGCAATAATGGTTCAATTTGATGTTTAGATTTAGAAAGGATATAGGAAAGTTTGGGTTTTGGGAAAAAGGGTAGTTGATGAGTGGGCAGTCTGCCTATAGGGGTTTTTGGCAGGGCCTTGGGGAGTTTCAAATTTAGGGTTGGGTAAATTCATGAGTAAGGGGGTTGGTTTTAGTGGGACTCGCGATGAGTGGGTAGAATTGTCAAAACTATTTTTGGGTAGCATTGAAAAATTTGGGGTTTAGCAAATATTCTGTTAGTGGGGGGGATTTGGGAAAGGGCCTGCCTAGTATGGGCCAAACCTGTAAATGTTCCTTTTCTTATGTTCTTAGAGGAGAGGGGGTTTGGGTTTGAGGGGGTCGACTTGAGTTGATGGAATCATTAAAGCATGTTTTTGGATAGAATTGAGAATTGGGGTGGGCAATTGTTCTGTTGGTGGGATGGATTGTGAAGGACCTGCCTAGTATGGGCCAACAGGCCTGTTGCGTTTTCCCTCCTTTCTTATGTTTTTATGTTCTGTTTTACATGATGGTAGGATTCTGGTGTCTTTTTCTGTCTCTAAACATGCAAAATTTCAGGTACATCTTGGTACTTCTACTTACACTTAGGTCACATACACATACATGTACATGTTTATGTATACACACTCATCTGAGTTTTCTTTGGATTTTATCTTAATAGTTTTGTTCTTATTGCTTTCCTTTCATATCCATGAGGAAGTGGAATAAGAATCTTTCCCCCGTAAGCCATGCATGTTGTAAAAGTCAACTAAAATGCCGGGAACAATGGGCCAGTAACCCCTTTTCCCCTTATAGCTTACTAAAAAAAAAAAGAAATAAAAATGTTGGGAAATGGGATGTTTGAATGTGCATGGATGTTGTACGAATGATAAGAAAGAGGTAATTGTGGTTGTTATGAATGAAAAGAAGCTGGATGTCCTGGCTTTAAGTGAAACAAAGCTGAAGAGGGAAGGATTATACGTACATTTCTGGATGGAAATCGATGATAAGATGCGTCCACCCGCCCCCAGGACGCCACCCCATTCGTACGTATCTCAGTCTGGCCCTGTCACTGGTTGAGTGAGCATTCATCCGAAACATTTCGCAATTTTTGATCTTGTTTATTGATTGCGACTGAGATAGTGACCATGGGCCCTAAGAAAGTTCCTAGTGCCAGCCCTTTGGTAAAGAAGGTGAGAAACATGATAGAATTCAAGAAAGAAATTGTAGAAAAATATGAGTGGCGTACGTTAATTGAGCTTGCCAGGATGTAGGGGAAGTAAAATCAACAATCTGTTCCAGCCTGGCAAAGAAGAGAAATCAAGGAAGCTAAAGTTGTAAAAGGGGGTAAAATGCTAACGAAACAGAGATCACAAACAATTGAAGATGTAGAGAAGTTGTTGTTGGTGTGGATCTACGAAAACAGTTAGCAGGAGATAGTGTTGTGGAGTTGATCATTTGTGAAGGCAAGGCAATTGCATGATCATTTGTGAGAAGGCAAGGCAATTGCATGCAGATCTCGTAAAAAAAATGCCTGGAATGAGTGCTGCTGTTAGTGAATTTAAGGTCAGCAAAGGCTGGTTCAACAGATTCAAGAAGCGAGTGGCATCACAGTGTTGTAAGGCATGGTGAGGCTGCAAGTTCAGACAAAAGGCCGAGGAATTCCTTGATGAATTCAAGGAGTACATAGAGACTAAAGGATTTTCCCCCCAAAAAGTGTTCATTTGTGATGAAACAGGCCTCTTTTGGAAAAAAAGCCAAAGAGGACCTACATCACGCAGGAGGGAAAAGGCACTGCCCGGGCACAAAGCCTATGAAGGATAGGCTAACACTTTTGTTCTGTGGGAACTTTTAGTGGGGATTTCAAAGTGAAGCCTTTACTGGTGTATCACTCTGAAAATCCTAGTGTGTTCCCAAAAAAAACATTGTTGTCAAGAGTAAATTGTGTGTGATGTGGAAAGCTAATAATAAGGCATGGGTCACAAGGCAAATTTTCATTGACTGGGTCCGTGAAGTATTTGGCCCGAGTGTGGAAAAATACCTCATGGAAAATAAATTGCCACTCAAGTGCCTCCTGGTACTGGACAATGCTCCTGCTCATCCTCCAGACTTGGAAGGCCAATTGTTTAGGGACTTCAGTTTTATAACAGTGAAGTTCTTGCCTCCTAACACCACTCCTCTCATCCAGCCCATGGACTAGCAGGTCATTTCTAACTTCAAAAACTCTACACGAAAGCAATGTTTCAAAGGTGCTTTGAAGTGACCTTGGACACTGAATTGACCCTAAGAGAGTTCTGAGGGATCACTTCAATATCCTCCATTGCATAAGCCTTATAGGTAAGGCTTGGCAGGAAGTGACTTCAGGACCGATGAACTCTGCTGGAGAAAGTTGTGGCCAGATTGTGTCCCAGAGGGATTTTGAAGGGTTTGAGCCTGACCCTGAGGAGCCTATGGAAGTTGTGGAAAGTATTGTGGCATTGGGGAATTGCATGGGGTTGGATGTGAGTAGCCAGGATGTGGAAGAGTTGGTGGAGGACCACAATGAAGATCTAACCACTGAAGAGCTGCAAGAGCTTGAGCTTGCAACACCATCAAACCACAACTCAGGAAATTGCTTCAGTGGAGGAAAAGTGTAAGGTGCCTTCTTCAGAGATTAAGGAGATTTGTGGAATGTGGAGTAGGGGGCATTCATTTGTGGAGGAACATCACCCTGACAAAGTGTTGCAATCCATCTCTGTTATGTTATTTTCCCTAACTTTGGCATCAAGGTTCTCACTCGTGTTCTAGCATAGGGTCTTCTTATAGTCTAGGGGGGGGATACTTACATTCATGATTCTCTGCTGCATCTGAAAAAACTTAACCATCCCTCTTCATGGGTTATTTATACCACAATTACAAAAAATATCATATATATTCAGGGATATACATATATACAGATCTTACAGTATAATAACATGTACCATAGCAGTCACATGTAACTAGCATCTCCAAGTCACATGGCATGGTCCACCTCCCTCTTAACACCCCATTTTCTCCATCACTCCTACCCTCAGTGTCTTGACACTATAACTCATAGGTTATGCTGGCTGCTTCAATTTAAACTATATCCCTCTTACTTCTGGCACACCATTCTGCCCAGAAACATATCAACAAAGCCCAGTCTCCACCGCAGTTCTACCTTTAGCCATCTTGGGAAGAGAGAAAGAGGGAGGACTTCTCCCTCTTCAAAACACACAAAACAAAAGACTGTCATCTTGCACACTCTACACATGTACCCACAATACATCTTATTTACTCTGATGAGACATGCAACTTTATAAACTACTTATTTAAATATGTGTATTTATAACCTATTATATTGAAAATCAGGTTAATTCAGCTTCTTTTTAAGTCTTAAGGGTGGCCCTGACCTCAAAACCTCATTAAGCAAAATTGTGATCAATTCAATATCAGGTATTCATGTTACTTAATTACATCAATACATCAATACATGTTGGGTCCACCTTAGCCTCATAACACCCCCGCCTCAGACGAAGTCTCACCAAAGCTAGCCGTGTCTCTCAGGATATGGCTAGTAAAAAAAAATATCTTAGCCTGAAGGTGGTATGACACTACTGAAGTTTATATTACCCAGCCTTATAATGACTCTTCACTTTAGTGTTATTTACAACAATGTGACATACAACATGGCAATCTACAAATTTTCATGGCTCAAAACAGACCTTCCCAGATTATCACATTCCGCCCCTTACCATACTAGACCCGTAAACGGAACAATACTAGAACAGATTGCAGAGGTTTTATAAAGACAGTTCAACCATATCCGCATGCTGAAGGTGTAAGTAGCTACTTAATTGGTTACTAAACATAACACATTTTACAATGCAAGGACTACACACAATGCCCACTGTGAAAGCCAGCACCGACAGTCCTGTGCTTCCTTTCACGGTAAATCCAACAGGCAACTGATACTCCAGGAGGCATCTTCCTGATCGGGGTGTTCTCTGAGCATTTATAAACGTGTATTTGACTACTAGTTGATTGCAAGACAAAGCCTTAAGGAGTCTGATTTGGGTCACCATACATAGGAACAGGGTGAAGAGATCCTGGGACATATACGGATGCAGAATAGACAACCCACAGTGAAAAATTTCTTTCCTGTTGCAAAATGAGGACACTTAGTAACTATTCTGCAACCTCTTGCAGTACAAACACAAACACCAAGACATCTTTCTGCACCCGGGCTGTGTCATTCAAGTTACAAAATAACTTCATGTTCCATCTCACACGCAAAATACACAATGAACCCAATTGGCATTACACATATGGAAATGGTACTGGCGCACAGGCAGGAAATTACATCCTCCTGCCTCATGCTTTACTTTATCTAATACTTTTGCATCTCTTAATGCATCAGTATCAATCTTTCCTAAACCAGCAAACCTTAGTTGTTAAATGTACTTTGTGGCAGTCAGTGCATATGCTCAAGGTGCCATTGAATTTGGGAACCATGAAGCACTATTTTGCTCCCCTGTCATTCCACTAAAACATGGGTCCTCTAGATTTTGATCTAACTTTAAACCCTTTAACCGGTTACTGTGTACATTACTGCATTTTTTTCCTGCTCGGGTGTGTGGGTTTTATTCCTTACTCTTGAGAACTTTCCCCACACTATGGTCAGCTCACAGCAACTTATACATATTTTCACATGAACTGTCCCCAATGCCAGCACCTCATCCCCAGACTCCAGAGCATTATGGCCCCATTACAATCCACATCATCATTGGGTCTGGCTGAGGGGTACATTCACTGGTACCATCCATTTCATACAAAAACAGTATCTGAAACTAAAAAAAGCCCCGGGGGAGAAGCATCACCATTCCCCCCAAGCCAATAGCTCAGAGATTCCAGAGGCTTCCCCACTAGCAGTTACAAAGGGGGGATCCTCTCATCCCAGATGTTGTATTGTCTATACTATATTTGCATCATTTCTTTAGAGCTTGATGGAAGTTCTCTATTTTCCCTTGAGATGGGGGGTGATAGATAGCTGAAGGTTAGGCTTACCTCAAACCCCCTTTAACACATTCCCAAAAAATTTTGAGGAAAAGTTAGACCCTTGATCTGTTTGTTTTCGGGGAAAACCAACATGAAAAAAAAAACTTCATCAAAGGGCCCCTTTAAACCCCTTTTACTTCGCAACCAGAATACAACAAAAATACTATACGAAAATACACCTCAAATACGGCGTTTTAATCCAAAACGGTCAGAGTTTTTCTCTCATTATGCACTGCGTGCTGCAGGATTTTTATACAGCACACACTGACCACACAGACCCATTCTCTCATATGTGGGCCTACCAGCTTTCTCTCGCTTGATTTGAAGCCGCTAGAATTTGTGAGTATATATACGTCTGGAAACAGTGGCTCGTAAAGTGATATATATACGACCGAAACAGTCAAAGGGTTAATTAACACTCTTTGAGCCCTATTTTCGGCAAATTCCAAGTTTCAGTCTACTAAAATTATAGCTATTTCGCACAAATTCCATTTGTTCTATTAATTGAGTATAGAAACCGCCAATTTACCGATTTCAACTACTAATAAGGTGGTCAGAAATTGGCAATTTGGCATATTCTAAATTTCAAAAGATGCCAATTTCAAATAGGATCCAGAATAAACAGAGACAGACATTCCTGTCACTCAAATAACATTTTATCTGTTCATTAGTCACGTCTCCAGGCCCCTCTTTTATTACTTTTTTTTGCTTTCAATTTGAATTTTTATTCTCACAAAAATAGAAGATTTACTGTTATGTATACAACTGCATCATTGTAAAAATGGTATAAATAATATCAGCGCACTTGTGCAAGAATATTAGACTACCCAGTTGATGTGTAATGGACGCATGGCGTGATTTGAATATCGGCAAAAATAGAACTTTCGCTACTTTGCGCTCCAGTTTCAAGTGCTTTTGTAAATAAAACCAGTCAAAATTATCTCTATTTCTGTAATATATCATCCATTCTATCAAATGAGACTAAAAAACAGTATACAAGCATAAATACTATACGAAAATGGACTGCAAAGTGGCTGTTTTAAACCAAAAACACGCTCAGAGTTTTTTTTCCCTCATTATGCACTGTTTGAATTAACGAGTTTTTATACTGCGCATACTGACCGCACAGACCCATTCTCTCACATCTAGGCCTACCAGCCTGTTTCCACTTGATTCGGGCGCTAGGAATTTAGGCGTACTATTACGACGAAAACCCTGGTGCGTAAGCAGAGTACTAGTACAGCCGAAACACCCCAAAAGGGTTAAACTCCGAGAGTAGACAAGGTATGTTGATGGTAATAATATGGCTTTCAGCCGCATTAACCCTTTGAGGGTCGGTCCGATACTAGTACGTCATTGCAGGGTTCAGTCAGCCTAAATTCTAGTGCCTTCAAATCTGGTGGAAGAAAGCGAAGCAGGCCTACATATGAAAAGAATGGGTCTGCGTGTCAGTGTGCGCAGTATAAAAAAAAATCCTGAAGCCCACTGCCAGTGCATAATGAAAAAAAAAAAAAAAAACTCTGACTGTTACAGTTTTAAACAGCGACCTTTCCAGTATGTATTTTCGTATGCTGGCCAATGGTTGTATTCTGGACTTTTCTTGGTGCTCATTCGTGGAATGGAAGTTATATTGCAGGTATTGATGATTTTTGATTGGTTTACGATAACAAGTACCTTGAAACTTTGGCGCAAGCCTGTATATTCGATTTTGTCAATGTTCAAATGAAGCAAATCCGCCATGCGTGTACCCTATCAACTGTATGTCTATATTCTTGCACAAGCTATACACTGATATTATTTATACCATTTCTATAATGATGCAGTTGTATACAAACAGTAAATCTTCTATTTTTGAGAATAAAAAATTCAAAATGAAAGCAAAAGTAAAGCAGAGGGCCTGGAAATGAGGCAGATAAATGTTATTTGAGTGCCATGTCTGTCTCATTGTCTGGACCTATTTTGAAATTGGCATTTTCAATTTGTTTTGAGTGACCAAATTGCCAATTTCTGACCACCTATTGAGTAGTTGAAATCGACAGAATAACGATTTCTTATACTCAATTGATATAGCTATAATTTAATTAGACTGGGCTGGTGGAGCACCGCCAAAACTAGGGCCAGTGGCAAATGTCATCGATACCGCTAGCTTCACGAGAGCATAACTCTGTTAGTTTTCCATCAAATTTCATAATTTTGGTAGGCGTTATGATCGGAAAAAGATTCTCTATCATTTCATAAGAAAAAATAATTTATTTTTTCTGAAAATTTTGTTCTGAGAGCAAGTTTGGGAGAGGGCCTCTCGACCCTCAAGGGTTAAATATCTTGTGTAGTTATGTAGGTAAGCAGGTGCAGCTGTGTAGCCATGCAGACTCGTAGCTACATCCTATCTACCTACGTACCTTGACTTCTACAAATAAATACTGCTCACCTCTCATTCTACGTTAAGACTACACATATTTTAAGGTAAATAATGAGTGTACTGTATGTGTATTTTATCTCTGGGCTGCTTTAAATATTGTATACAGCCTCTCCTCAGTTACCGACGTACTCGTTTACCAACAACTCGGAGTTACGACGGGCTCTCTAAGTTGTTATTGTATACTGTACAAGAACTTGGGTCATGAATGGGCAACGCAGAATTTCAGCATCCAGCATCTTAATCTCCCCAGCCCACTCAGTACACTAGCTTTCACAGACTTAAAGACTACATATTTGTACAAATTTCCTGTTGTTTTCCTCTTGGAAGAGGAAAAACAATTAATGGAGAGAGTATAAAAGCTCATTGTAAAGGGGTTAGTGATGCATCTCAGCATCAAATAATCTCCAAGACTACATATTTCGTCTATAAATTTGTACTTTGTGTGCATCCCATAGTAGAAGATAGAGTTAGAAGTGCAGCAGCACTTGGAAGAGGAAAAAACAAGAGGAAAATGGAAGAAGTACAAAGATGTTCACAGTAAAGGGGTTAGCTGGTGTGTTCCTCTGTGTTTACATTCTTGGTGTATTATGGCAACAATTAGAAATGATTAAGCTCAGTGAACATGGTATCGATGGTGATAATAATAATAATATAATATATAATAATTATTAATAAAATATTAATAATCACTCTGGGAGCACTTTAAATGTATTTCGTATAGGTGTGGTAGTTGACATCTAAAGCACTCCAGGCGATTGTTAATATTATTATTATTATTATTACATTATTATTACATTCTCTGTCTCTAGAGTGGCAGCTTAATAAATGATTAAACTCAGTGAACAAGGTACAGTCAACCCTTGGTTTTAGGTGTTTAATCCATTCCAGATAGATCAACTAAAACCAAAATTGGCAAAAACCAAAACTGTTTTCCACTTAAGAAATAATGGAAATTCAATTAATTCGTTCAAGTTTGGAAAAAAATTGGGGGCCTTAAGATGAGTTTACATGCACAAGCGAATGAACTCTATGTGGCCTTTATTGAAGACTGATGTTGCTGGATAGAAGAGAAGGAGGAGGGGAGAGGGAAGAGACCTATTTTGAAGGGAATCCCCCTTCCATAAAGGATTCTAGGTACCAAGTCCTCATCTGGAGTAACTTCCCTTCTTTGTCTTTTAATCCACTAGGACCAGCTTGAGAGTCACTGCACACCTGTGGCACTAAATATCTGTCCAGAGAACTCTGTGTCTGGCATCTCTTTAAATGTCCCTAAAATGGGAAAAGAGATTGTCATTGAACATGTTGATGAGACTGTTATGGGGCTATAGGACCCAACATGCATTAATGTAATTATGTAATTAAGTAACATAATACCTAATTATATTGAATTGATCAAAATTTTGCTTAATGAGGTTTTGAGGTCAGGCCACCCTTAAAAAATTAAAGAAGCTAGATGCTATTGATTTTCTCAATATAATAGGTTATAAATACACACATTTAAATAAGTAGTTTATAAAAGTTGCATGTCTCATTGTAAGTAAATAAGATGTATTGTGGGTACATGTGTAGAGTGTGCAAGACGACAATCTTTTGTTTTTGTGTGTTTTGAAGAGGGAGGGATCCTCCCTCTTTCTCTCTCTTCCCAAGATGGCTGCAAGGTAGAACTGGTGGTGGAGATTGGGCTTTGTTGATATGTTTCTGGGCAGATTGGTGTAGAAGTAGAGGATATAGTTTAAATTGAAGCAGCCAGCATAACCTATGAGTTATAGTGTGTCAAGACACTGAGGGTAGGAGGAATGTGGAGAAAATGGGGTGTTAAGAGTGGAGGTGGACCATGCCATGTGACTTGGAGATGCTAGTTACATGTGAATGCTATGGTACATGTTACTATGATTGTAAGATCTGTATATACAGTGGTCCCTCGGTTTTCGCCGAAAATTCGTTCAGAATGCTGCTCAAGTGCCATTAGCGAGCAATTTGCTTCCTTAAGAAATAATGTCACGTAGGTTAGTCCTGTTCAGACCCCCAAAATACACTTGCAACAGCACTTGCAATACACTTACATAAATGTTTGAGTTTGGAGATGCCACGAAAACCGAGGGACCACTGTATGTGTATCCCTGAATATATATGATATTTTGTAATTGTGGTTTAAATAGCCCATGGAAGAGGGCTGGTTAAGTTTTTTCAGATGCAGCAGAGAATCATGAATGTAAGTATCCCCCCTAGACTATAAGACCTTTAATACCTATGCTAAAACATGTAGTGAGAACCTTGATGATAAGTTAGGAAAATAACATAATATGGGGGCCTTGACCCGGGAGTTATTTGACTGTTAAAATAACTCAAAACATTCTTTTAAATATATTTACTGGTATGGGAACAAAGTTGCATGTTTCTGGTAGGATAAAATTTACCATTTACCAAGGTGGTGTCAGTGGAAGGTTGTTTTCATATATTAGTTTACAGGTTGTTTTTCTTCAGAGTGGGGATAAAGGTTGAGTAACACATTTTGTTTGTGCTTATGGTAAAGTGCCATGTGAATATTTAACTTGTGTTATTTTCTGTACCGCAATGGGAAAAACTTGTCCATTGATATTGTAAGGGAAGCAGGAGTTTAAGGATAAAATATATGTCAGAAGCTGAATCTTTAGACTTTTCTGGCTTCAGTGAGGGGAGGTAAATAATTCATCAGTAACATGTCTGTTAACAGTGACAATGGGGGATCACCTACTCAGGTGATAATGAAGAGATGATAAGACTTAAGCTAGCTTTGGTAGAAGCTGAAACAAAATTAATAGAAGCTAAGGAGAAGTAGATCAAGGTTAGGAGGTTCAGAACAAGAACCTGAGCAGTACTAACATAACTAAAGCTGCACATTTTGTCCCTAAGTTTACAGAGAGTGACCCAGACAGATATTTTCTTTTTGAGAAGACTGCTTTGGAGCAAAGATGGCGAACAGCACTGGGCTACCCAAGTTCGCACGCAGCTTGTAGGTAAAGGATTCCAGAGAGTAGAGGCTCTGGAAGGAGAATTTTCTGACTATGAAAAGATAAAGAGGAGGTAGTATTGCTTGCATACCAAATGATACCTGAAAAATATAGGCAAGGATTCAAGTCAAATTTCAGGATGGGCAGACCTTAACTGAGTTTGGGAATGAGAAACTGTTCAATTTTTAAATGGAGTTGGTTCAAAGGAGTGAACAGGGACTTTGACAAATTAGTAGACCTAATTGTTCCTTGAGAATATTTGGAGGACAAAAGCCAGATAATCTTTCAGCAGCACTGGATCTGGGTGACAGATTCTTAGCTCGCAAGGAATTGGTAATTAAAAACAGTCATACTTCGAAAAATTTCTCTGTTTTCACAAACCTTATTCCAAATCCTGTGGTCATAAAGGTAAGTGGGACAAGAATTTTCAGGGACAAATGAGGGCTGAGGCATCCCCTCGAATACAAGGAAAAGGCAAGTCATCTGGAGCTCAAAGTTTACCTAGACCATCAAATAATGTTTCAGTTCCTCGAGCACACAGTACCAGTCCTACACCAAATGGTAAAAATACCTTTAAGAATTATACCTGTTACTACTGTAACAAAACTGGGCATATACAAAAGTTTTGTAAACAACAGAATCAGAGAAGAGGAACCATCTTTCGGGAACCCTAACTGCAGACACACATCCAGTGGCTTGCATTAGGTCTTCAAGGCAAGGTGAGGAGGAACCCTTGGATTTAGACCCAGGATGCATGTATTTTGTAGTAAGTCTACAGTTGCCTTGCATAAGAATGTGGGCAGGGTTGAGAACATGTTGTCCTTGAGAGATGGATGTAAGCGCCTACTCCTTGCTATGTGCGAGTGCTGCCAGTGTCTAATGATACCTATACTGGGAAAGATATATTATTGAAGGTAATGCAAGGGTTTTGACCATAAGAACACCTGTACACAAGTTATGGGTAGAATCTGCATACCAAGTTAGGTATCTCCTGTAGGTATTTCAGATGAGATTCCCTTCGAGGGGTGTTAACCTCTTATTGGGAAATAATGTAATGGGCCTGTTAGACAGAAGAACAAGCTTGAGTTAGGGGGAACCAAGTCCCAAAGTTTGGGAGGAGTAGGCTAAAAGAGACCCTACCAGACCTTCTCCCCTGCTGGTTCCACCAGGAGAAGTATGGCTCGTGATCAGCACTATCAATAGTCTTCATGATATTTCAGGAATGTTTTAAAGAATCGCCAGACACAGAGCTCCCTGGACAGATTTTTTGTTAGAGAGGGGTCCAGTGACTCTCAACCTGGTCCTAGTGGCATTAAAAGAAAAGGCCAGTAACCCCAGAAAGAACTTGGTACCTGCAGTGTTAATAGAAGGGATTTTCCCTTCCCAAACACTAGCATTACTACTACATCCTCCCCCTTCCACACATCAACAACTCTTCAATAAATGAAAGTGACACGTTATTGTACTATTATTTTTTTATTTCTCATAAAATTGTGTGTAATTGAATGTATTATGTTGTAAAAAATATTTTAATTTAATACTTTTGGATGTCTGGAACGGATTAATTTTATTTCCATTATTTCTTATGGGGAAAATAGAATTGGATTAAGATATTTTCGGTTAATGATAAGCCCTCTGGAATGGATTAATATCGTAATCCATGGGTCCACTGTACAAAGTCACTTAACCTGATTCTTTTTCCCCTTTTCCTCTTCCCCTTCCTCTTTCTTCTCTCTCCTTTGGGTTTTCTTTCTTCTGCCTTATTTGTCCTTTATTATTTTTCCCCCTCTGCATTCTTGCTCCTACCTATGTGGGTCCCTAGCTTCCTTGCAGTGCTCCTCTTTCTTAGTATATGACTGACTCCACTATTACTACTACTACTACCTCCAACACTTCTTCTCTTGTTCCCGTCCTTGTCTGCTTCTCTATATATACTCCCTCCTCTCCTTTTTGTTAGTGTGACTTTGTAAATGGTCCAAGTCGGACCGAAATATCGTCGTAGCTCCTCTCCTCTATATGCGGGTTATTTGTGTATTGTTCCAGTCACGGTATTGTGCCTTTTGTTATTTATTGTAATCAAGAGCTTGGAAATCACAATCAGTATCACTATCATGACCATTGCTCACATCCGAGTCCTGGACATGGGAAAATATGAGTTTCCTCTTTCACTGAGGTACAACTGAACAAGAACGAGACAGCCAAGCACCAGAGGTGGAAGGTTGATGGTTGTCTGGGTTTTCAGCACTTTCTGGTATCCTGGGCATTGTTTTGGTCACAAACTCCTCAAAACCATGATATTCATCTTCACTGACACTTCCATCTGTGTTAGAACTATCACTTGGGTAGAGAAGAGTCCCAGTTCGTCAGGAAGTCAGGTATTCCTTACCGCTAGGCATGGTGAACAAGGCATACTGAATTGGCACCCCCACAATGCATTGCAGCCTCCCTGTTTTTTTGTTATACTGCACACACTGAGCACACAGTGTGTGCTTGCTGTGTAAAACTAGCCAAATTACTGACTTCTGTGCACTTTACAGGGTAGCTGAATTAGTTGAATGGGCAGTTTCATGTGCTCAATCGATAGAACAGAAGGCATACTATCTAAAAATTTGGTTGAATCAAACATTGGAATTTGTTAAAATAGGACTCAATGTGGGCAAAACTGTCATTGCATAAATTGTGCTGAGACTGCAAATTCTGCGCCTACATGATTACTCGCTAGCTCGATCGCTACACACTCAGCTCACACTGAGGTCCGGGGTTCAAATCTCCTCCGGTACGGCTGGAAAACATTAGGGACGTGTTTCCATAAAACACCTGCTGTCCCTGTCCCTGTTCACCCATCAGTTTAAAATGGGTACCTGGGTGTTAGTCGACTGGTGTGGGTCGCATCCTGGGATAAAACTGACCTAATTTGCCCGAAATGTTCAGCATAACAAGCGGCTTTCTAAAAGTAATATGTCATTGATGTCAGCTAGGCCTGTAAACCTTGTACATGTACAGTGGTACCTCGACTTACGATGGTCCCAAACACACCCTTTTATGTAAGTTTATTTTTTTAAATGCTTTTGTAAGTGTACTTTTAGGGGTCTAAACAGACTAGTCTATTTTACATTATTTCTTAAGGAGATAAATTCGTTTGGTAATGGCACTTGAACAGCATTCTGGAATGAAAAAATATCGTAAGTCGAGGTACCACTGTATTTGTAATAAATAAAGATATAATAGAATAATATAATTACCTTCAGAAAAAGATTCTCTACCATTTCAGATTTTTTTAAAAAGTGGACACTGAGTGCAATATTAATTTTTGGGGGTTTGGACAGTGAAAGGGTTAATGTTTTAATAATTACTGTACCAGTGCCCCTCGACTTACGATCGGGTTATGTTCCGACAAAACCATCATAAGTCAAATACAAAAATGATATGCTAAATAATTAAGTAAATAAATAACTACTGTCACTGAAAAAGTAACTAAACTAATAATTACTGTAACTAAATACCAATATTGAAAAGTAAATAAATGAATACAAGTTACAGACTTGCCGCTTTCATGCTGGAAAATTACATATCTTAAGTGCTATCTTCAAAGTAATTGCTTTTACACCATCATAAATTTCAAACATCATAATTTGAACCATCATAAGATGAGGAGCACCTGTGTACTCAGTTCTGCTCCACAATCTTGTGAGAAGAAATAAAACTTTCCCCCACATCTCCCCATTCCTCTCATGCCTGCCATGTATGAAACTTTTCCCAGCAATTTAAAAAACAAAGCAGGTGACCTAAATAACTTACCACCTTATATATACAAAAAAGCCTCTCAAGTTCTCTCACCAATTATTGCAACACTTTTTAACAAATCCATTGAATCCTCTACCTTCCCATCAATACTTAAAATAGCGAGGTCACCCAATACATAAGGGAGGAGATCAAGCAGACCTGAATAACTACAGGCCGATATCTAACTTACCCCTTCTCTCCAAAATCTTTGAAAAATTAATTCATAGACAAATATATTCCTACCTCACCTCCAACAACGTACTCAACCACTGTCAATTTGGATTCAGGCCTAATAAAAATACAAATGATGCCATTATACACATGTTAGAAATAATTTACACCGCCCTTGAGAAAAAAGAAATCCCAGTGGGAATCTTCATTGATTTACGTAAAGCTTTTGATACAGTTGACCATGATCTGTTACACTTAAAATTATCGCACTATGGTATAAGAGGACACTCCCTAAACTACCTAAAATCATACCTTAGCAACAGAAACCAATATGTGTACACAAATGAAGCTAGCTCCACCGCGCAAACTATTACCGTAGGTGTCCCACAGGGAAGTGTTCTTGGCCCACTACTCTCTCATTTACATTAACGACCTACCAAATGCATCTCAACTACTCAAACCCATACTTTTTGCAGATGACACTACATACGTTATCTCTCACCCAAGCCCAGACACACTAGCCAACACTGCAAATACTGAATTGCAGAAAATATCTACCTGGATGATGACCAACAAACTTACTCTCAATATTGATAAAACCTATTTTATCCAGTTTGGGAACAGAGCTACAAACGCACCACTTAACATAATGATAAACGGGTCCCCTATCGCAAAACTCACAGAGGGAAAATTCTTAGGAATACATCTTGACAGTGGCCTCAAATTTCAGACACATATACAACAAATCTCCAAGAAAGTCTCAAAGACCATGGGAATACTATCCAAGATACGGTACTATGTTCTACAACCAGCTCTCCTTACCCTATATCACTCACTCATTTACCCCTACCTCACCTATGGAATCTGCGCATGGGGCTCTACATCAATAACTCATCTCAGACCACTAATAACACAACAAAAGGCAGCAGTTAGAATGATAACAAATTCTCACTCCAGGCAACATACTCCACCAATATTCAAAAACCTAAACTTACTCACCATACAAGACATCCATACTTTTTACTGTGCCTATTACATACATAGCACACTCTATGCAGATATTAACCCACCACTCAAACTTCTCCTTACTAATTTTAACAAGACACATGACCATAACACTAGACACAGATCACTCCTCGATGTTCCCCGTGTCCACCTAACACTATGTAAAAACTCAATGCACATAAAAGGCACGAAAATTTGGAATTCATTACCTGTCATTGCCAAAGAAACCCTACCTGTACCCCAATTCAAAACGATGCTAAAAAACCACCTTCTCACCCAAAGCTAATTGCTCCATATCAACCATTCCCAGCAAAGTAGAATAATCACTTAACGTAAAACCTGACTAATCAATTCAATGTAATGTATGAATGAACGAATGAATGAATGTAAAACCTGTTATGAATAATACATACTTAGCTAATTATTCCCACAACACTTACATTATAATGACCACGTAAACTAACTGCAATGCAATTAATTGTTTTAAATTGTTATCTCACTCAATTAGTTGCATTGCTGCAATAAATTGCTATAATTAATTGATATGTTCAACTTATATTCAAACTTTATAACTTAGATATGCAACTTTACTTATTTTATAAATTATCAACCATAACTTTTTATTATTTTATTATTATTATTGCTTTAATTTGTTTAATCTGATTTAATTAATTTTATAATGAAGACAAAAGTACAAAACTATGTTCAAATTTCATAGCTTAAATACTCACCTTTACTCATTGTATACTATCTACAAAAATTCTTACAATTTAGTTTTAAGTTAATTTTAAGTCTGCCCAAAATGCCCTGCATACTAGGGGCTTTTGGCATGTACAGTGGACCCCCGGTGTTCGTCCATTTTTCGTAACAGAATGCTGTTCAAGTGCCATTACCAACCGAATTTATTTTCTTAAGAAATAATGTAAAGTAGACTAGTCCTTTTAGACCCCCAAAACTACACTTATAAAAGCATTTAAAAAAATACACTTACATAAAAGGGTGTGTTTTGAGCAGGACGAACACCGGGGGTCCACTGTACACCTCATGTAATCTCAATAACCAAATGTAATTCTTTGTATCATGTCCAAATAAAAATATTATTATTATTATTATATTATTATTATTATTGCAGTATAATAATAATATTTTATAATAATAATGGCAATTTTGTGTAATGCCAGCCAGAAGATTTTGACACAACTCATCCTTATTTTAAAAATTCTTGACCAGACTTTTCCTCATGAAAGGCAGCAAACTTCTGTGAGAACTACAGTAGTCATCTGCCTATAACTTCTCACAAAATGTGTTGATGAGACTTGCAAGACCTTGTTTTGATGTTTTCTATTTTCCTCCGCTTACAAAAGTACTGTGGCACACTAAGGACTTGGTCACTGCAAACCGCTTGTGAGGCGCTGACCTATATAACAAATTTAAGTTCAATACTCATACTGTATATGTAAAATACAAATTTTAAAGCCAAATCTCTTGGATATACAATGGCAAACATTAAACTGCCTTTTAAAAACCACATAATATACGTGTGGTGTATTAGTGTATGTTACTACTACTTTGTGAAATTTTTGTACTAACTTTATACTAGCTAGTACCAACTACCTCATACACTATGTACTTTACTTTTAGTGCTATTACTTGCTTCAACTTTATAATATAAATCAAATCTTGCTTCTAAGTTAATTTTATATCATATTTACTATCTGTCCATTTAATTTAATCCCCATTTATATATTCTCTTGAAATAGTTCCCAGCAAATAAATACCTAGTACTGCCTTTCATCCAATAATTCCTTTTACTTAAGGTGCTAATTCTGGTGCTAAAGTGTTTTACTCTTTTAATTTACTATTATATTCCCTAAAGTGTTAACTCGTAATTAAGGTGCTATTTTTGGTGCTAAAGTATTTTACTCTTTTTATTTACTATTATATTCCCTAAAGTGTTAACCCTCATTGTTTACTATTATATTCCCTAGATTTTATCTTAAAAAAAAAAAAAAAAATCTAACTGCCACAGTTCTTTTATTATTTTTATTATAATAATTAAGGTGCTAACTCAGGTACTAATTTACTTTACTTTCATTGTTTGCTATCATTTTCCCTAGCTCCTTTATTCCCAGCTTTAGTAAACTATCATAGTTCAATTAATTGCATTTGTATAAATTGACTAAGGTACAAATTCACGTGCCAAGAACTCTGTCAAATACCCTGTATCTCTACAAACTCTTATTAAAAATTTGTAATAATCAAATAGTTCCTAAGCATTTATTCTAGTATCATATTGTTAAGTTTAGTATTATCTATTCTTCTCAGGTCTAGTTATAGAATCACATCAAATCTTATGATTACAGGAATTGATCCTGATATCAACCTATTATTAAATGACTTACATGATTCCAACAGCAACTCTAACTATTACACAGCAGATCAAGCAAAGACATTACTCAGAGCCAACAATAACATAACTATCTTCAATTACAATGTTAGATCTTTGAGCAAACATTATGATGACTCACAGCACTACTCCAATCCCTCCAGACCAATATGTCAATCATCACACTCACTGAGACCTGGCTGAAGCCTGATACTACAGATGTCTATGGCATCCCAGGTTACACAGCCATTCACAATTGCAGGACAGATCAGCGAGGGTGGAATAGCTATATATTACTCAGATCAACTTGAATGTATCAATAACTCTTGCATAAGGGATGAGCATGGAGAATATATTATAGCTAAATTTAAATCAAAAGACCTGCAAAAACCCCTCACAGTGATAAACATCTACAGATTACCACAGTCAAACATTCACCATTTTAGTGAAAAACTAGGTAACCTAATAACTGATGCACACATGAACAAAGACCATTTGCTGCTCACAGGAGACTTCAATATAAATCTCCTACATGACCAGGACCCACAAGTAACAGAATTCACAAACACTATGAGCAACTGCTTGTTACTACCAACAATATCAAAACCTACAAGAATCTCCGAGACTAGTACCTCATTACTAGACCACATCTGGACTAATACTATAGCCCCTCTAAAATCAGGCATCATCACAGACAACACCACAGACCACTATCCGACCTTTCTCATAACTAATCTTGGTAAATTGCCCCTAGATATTACAAAAGTTACCTTCAGACTACATAATGAGTCAGCTGTAAATAACTTTATAACAGCTATGATTAACATTGACTGGCATAATGAGTTAGAAACATATACAGATACTAATGAATGCATCAAGAATTTCCTTAACAAAACCCACCACCTCTATAACAAACATTGCCCTAAAAAAACTAAACAGATCACAGCTAAGAGACTTAACAATCCCTGGCTAACACCCAGCATCCTTAAATCCATTAACAAAAGGCACCAATATGAAAAACAATACAGAAGGGGTCTAATAACCAGAGAACAATCCAAACGCTACTCATCAACCCTTACCAGCCTGATAAGGAGATCAAAAAAATTGTATTATGAGAACAGACTCCAGAATAATATAATATAATTCATGTTAAGCGCTAAACCTATTTGGGTTATTCAGCGCAATACTTTGTGGAGGTTTGATCCTCCGTCTGCTGGGCGCGAGACAGACACGCTCTCTATTTGTACTCACCTATCCAACAGACTCCAGAACACAAAAGGTGATATGAAAAAGACCTGGAAGACCCTATCTGCAATTCTAGGAAATAATAAGATAGCGAAAAACAACACCATCAAATTATCAAGAGCAGATGAACCCCTACTCTCACCTACTGAGACAGCAAACAGACTTAATGTTTTCTTCTCCACCATAGGAAAGAATCTAGCGAGTAAAATCCCAAGCTCAAACACCCGTCCAACAGACTACCTCACAAACACCTACCCTAATACGCTATTCCTAGCTCCTACCAACCCAATTGAAGTCTCGCTCATAATCAACACCCTTAAAAACAAGGCAGGAGACATAAACAGCCTACCAACTTTTATGTACAAAAAGCTTCACAGGTACTGTCACCAATCATAGCAACACTATTCAATAAATCCATTGAAGCCTTTTACCTTTCCATCAATTCTCAAAATAGCTAGGGTCACCCCGATCCACAAAGGAGGTGATCAAACAGACCTGAATAATTATAGACCAATTTCTAATTTACCATTGCTTTCTAAAATCTTCGAAAAATTAATTCATAGACAAATCTATTCCTACCTCGTCTCACACAATGTACTCAACCCCTGTCAATTTGGATTCAGGACAAACAAGAGCACAAACGATGCTATTACGCACATGTTGGAGTTAATATATACAGCACTTGAGAAAAAGAAGTCCCACTGGGAATCTTCATTGATCTCCCAAAGCTTTTGATACAGTCGACCATGATTTACTGCTCACAAAATTAGCACACTATGGTATAAGGGGCACCCACTCAACTACCTAAAATCATACCTCACCAACAGAAGCCAATACGTGTACACAAATGGAGCGAACTCTTCCACACAACCAATTACAGTCGGAGTCCCTCAAGGAAGTGTCCTGGGACCACTCCTATTCCTCATTTACATAAATGACCTACCGAATGCATCACAACTACTCAAACCCATTTTATTTGCAGATGACACAACATATGTCTTCTCTCACCCAAATCCAGTTATACTGGCCAACACTGTTAATGCCGAATTACAGAAAATATCAACATGGATGACGACTAACAAGCTTACTCTCAATACTGACAAGACCTACTTCATACAGTTTGGAAGCAAAGCCACAAATGTTCCACTTAACATAACACTTAATGGTACACCCATCACAAGACTCACAGAGGGAAAATTCCTAGGAATCCACCTTGACAGTAGCCTTAAATTCCAAACACATATACAACAAATTTCCAAGAAAATCTCGAAGACAGTAGGCATATTATCAAAGATACGCTATTATGTACCTCAATCAGCTCTCCTTGCACTATATCATTCACTTATCTACCCGTATCTCACCTATGGAATCTGTGCATGGGGATCAACAACGTTAAATCACCTTAGACCACTCATAACACAACAAAAGGCCGCAGTCAGAATGATAACAAATTCCCACTCTAGACAGCATACTCCACCAATATTCAAAAGTCTCAAACTACTCACCGTAAAGAACATTCATACTTACTCTTGTGCCTACTACATATATAAAACTTTACACTCTAATATAAACCCTCTGCTCAAAACTCTCCTCACCAACTTTAATAGGACCCATGACCACAACACACGACACAGATCACTTTTTGATATACCCCGTGTTCATATCAACCTATGTAAAAATTCTATGCACATAAAGGGCCCCAGAATCTGGAATTCATTACCAGTAAATATTAAGATAATCTTGTCTGAAAATCAATTTAAGACTCAACTCAAAAACCACCTACTCACCCAAACCTAAATGATCATGCTATAAACTACTTTGAAAAATGCTCATTGTTACTTTCCTATACGATAATCTCAATTTTTAATAATATGTTACTATTATGTTACCCCCTACTCATATTATAAGTTAATGTCAAAAATGCTCAATGTTATTTTCCTTAAGATAATCTCAATTCCATATTATCATTCAAGAATCTTAACACCTGTAACAATCTAAGATCTAATATCATTATATAATAATTTAAACAGTAAAATTTCATCATATTGTAATTTTGAAAATAATTTTTAACTAGAATAAACTCAATAAATTTCTCTAATATTAAGTACATAGTTTTTAAGGACTAGAATAAGCTGCCCCTAATGCCATGGCATGTCAGTGGCTCTCCTTGCACTCAATTTACATTGTAATTTCCCATACCCATGTAACCTGCAATGAAATAAAATTTGTTTGTTTGTTTGTTTGTTTGTACTCTGACTTACAACACTTAAAAACTATTATGGTACCTACCTCTACCACTTATTCTAGCAAATCTTGAACAAGGGTGATCAGTAATATTCTTCATTATAAATAAGTGAAATAATAAAACAAATAAGAACAAGAGGAGCACTGCAGTAGGCCTACTGGCCCATGCTAGGCAGATCCTCTTTACACACATTTATTCTCACTCATAATAATCATGCCTGTAGTGATTGAAGCTACTCACTTTTTTAACACACTTACCATCTCCCACTGAGGAACAGTGACTTAAAGGAAATACATTCATCATCATTCAATCAATAGCTGTCTTGGCAAAAGTATATGGACATCACAATTCAAATGAACCTCTGAACAGATACATCCCCACCCCTTAATATATGACTGACTACCCCACTACCCAATTTGTGAGCTTAAATAATATCATTTGGCAGTTAGTTCCACTCATCCACAACTCTACTGCCAAACCAGTACAGTGGAACCCCGAGTTTCGAACTTAATCCGTTCCAGGAGCTAGTTCTAAACTCGAAACAATCGAAACTTGAAGCAATATTTCCCATAAGAAATAATGTAAACCAATTAATTCATTCTTGCTGTCAGGAGACATGACAAAATAGTACTTCACTATGACGCTATTATCAACTCAACAGCTTATTTATCTATCACAATTCATCTAATATGACATAATAAACAATATAAATAACATAAAAACCTGATATACACACTAGAATGAATAAAATATGTATGTCATTATGAATGCGGTGGCGGGGGAGGACGGTGGTGGAGGGCATTCTTGATCCAGCTATGAAAACATCTTCCCATTCTTTCCTCCTTCAGACATGTTAGTATAAGAGAAAACGGAGTTTGTAATGCTAACTGCATTAGATCACTTCTTTCATAAGAAAACCATAATGTACAAATGAACAAGTGTACGTACACCATTTACATAACTTGCAGAAGATATGCAGAGCGGCTTAGGCTGTCAGGAGTTTATTTCGTTTCGTCCTTTTTCTATCGCTTAATTGCTACACTCTTAATGCTACACTTAATGCTACACTTTGTCACTGAACTTAACTGCTTTAAACTCCACAACTTGCGCCTGTGCTGGCATGCAGGAACACATTAAAATCACTAAGAGTGTGTTATTACAGTGAGCCCCCGGTTCTCGTCGGTAATCCGTCCCAGAGGGCCCGTTGACGACCGGTTTGGTTGAACTTCGATTCTATTTTCCCCATAAGAAATAATGGAAATAAAATTAATCCGTTCCAGACATCCAAAAGTATTAAAATAAAATATTTTTTAGAACTTTTTGACATTAAATTAAACACAGTTTTATAAAAAATTAAGAAATAAATAGTACAATAACATGTCACTTACATTTATTGAAGAGTTGTTGATGTGTGGAGGACGGGAGGGGGAGAAGGTGGAGTAGTATGCTAGTGTTTGGAAGGGAATCCTTCCATTAACACTGCAGGTACCAAGTTCTTTTCTGGGGTTACTTCCCTTTTTCTTTTAATGCCACTAGGACCAGGTTGAGAGTCACTGGACCCCTCTCTAACAAAAAATCTGTCCAGGGAGCTCTGTGTCTGGCGGTTCTTTAAAATGTCCCTAAAATGTAACAAGACATTGTCATTAAACATGTCGCATACACCGCGTGCAACATCTTGGTTAGGGTGATAATCATCCATAAAGCCTTGCACATCAGCCCATTTGGCACAGATCTCCCTAATCCTTGAAGAAGGCACCTTCTTCCATCTCGGTTCCACCTCCTCCTCCTCCTCTGGACCATTTTCCTGAACTGTGGTTTGTTGCTGTTGAAGCTCTTGCAGATCTTCAGTGGTTAACTCTTCATTGTGCTCCTCCACCAACTGTTCCACATCCTGGGTACAAATATCCAACCCCATGGACTTGCCCAGTTCCACAATTTCTTGCACAACAGGCTCAGGCTCAGGGTTCTGAGGCTCAGCCCCAAAACCTTCAAAATCTAGGACATAGTCTGGCCACAATTTTCTCCAGGCAGAGTTCAAAGTCCTGGTAGTCACTCCCTCCCAAGCCTTACCTATAAGCTTTACACAATGCAGGATATGGAAATGATCTTTCCAAAACTCTTTTAGGGTCATATCCATGTCTGTGGTCACATCAAAGCACTTTTGAAACATTGCTTTAGTGTAGAGTTTTTTAAAGTTGCAAATGACCTGCTGGTCCATGGGCTGGAGGAGAGGAGTGGTATTAGGGGGCAAGAACTTCACTTTGATGAACTCACAGCCCTGCACAATTTCCTCTGCCAAGTCTTGAGGATGACCAGGAGCATTGTCCATTATCAGGAGGCACTTAAGTGGTAAATTATTTTCCTCAAGATATTTCTTCACACTGGGGCCAAACACGTTTTTGAACCAATCAAGGAAAATTTCCCTAGTGACCCATGCCTTTTTGTTAGACTTCCAATTCACACAAATTAGACTTGTTGATACCGCATCTGCCAAACACTCGAGGATTTTCAGAATGATACACCAGTAAAGGCTTTACTTTGCAATCACCACTGGCATTAGCACACATCATGAGAGTTAGCCTGTCTTTCATAGGCTTATGTCCTGGCTGTGCCTTTTCCTCCTTTGTAATGTAGGTCCTGTTTGGAATTTTATTCCAAAAGAGGCCTGTTTTGTCACAATTGAACACTTGTTGGGGTTGGAATTGTTCAGCCTCTATGTACCCCTGGAAATCTTGAACATATTTTTCAGCAGCACTTTTGTCAGAACTGGCAGCCTCACCATACCTCACAACACTATGTATGCCACTTCGCTTCTTAAATCTGTCAAACCAGCCTTTACTGGCTTTAAATTTGTTCACTTCAGCACTCGTTGCAGGCATTTTCTTGACGATATCATCACGCAACTGCCTTGTTTTTTCACATATTATTGACAGCGTAACACTATCTCCTGCTAACTGTTTCTCGTTGATCCACACCAACAACAAAGTTTCCACTTGTTCCAGCACTTGAGATCTCTGTTTTGTGACCATACTTGCACCTTCCGCAACAACAGCATCCTTGATTTCCTTTCTCTTGGCCAAAATGGAAGAGATGGTTGAATGGGATTTGCCATAGAGCCTGGCCAGCTCAGTGACACGCACTCCACTTTCATATTTTGCTATCATCTCCTTCTTCAATTCTACCGTATTTCTGACATTCTTTACCACAGGCTTGGCACTAGGAGCTTTCTTGCTGCCCATGGTGGCTTATTCAGCAGTTGCAAGCACTAAAAACACTGGAATAATGACAATATATATGGTATGAATGCGTGGGTGGTGCGTGGGTAGTGTTCGCTCGCTTGTAAACAATAACACACTGAGTGCCTGGGCACCCAGCTGGGCCACGGCCACAAGTGTACGGTCCGGGACGGATAGCCGACTCGCCCAACTCAGAGTGGCCGCCTAATACCGAGTGAAAAATATTGTAAAAAAAAACCTGTTGAACACCGATTTGGCCGAGCTCCGACGCCGTCGAGCACCGGGGGTTCACTGTAGTCTTGAAGATGCCATACCTTTACCTTTAACCCTTAAACTGTCCAAACATAGATCCATGTTTGCTTGCGTAGCACTCCAAACGTAGATCTACGTTTTTTTACATACTTTCTTATTGAGAATATCAAGGTCAGAGTGCTACGCACGCACCGTATATTTACTTTTTTTTTACATGCTTTCTTATGGAGAAAATCAAGGTCAGAGCACTGCCCACAAAAACGTAGATCTACGTTTGGACAGTTTAAGAGTTAAAGAGTTTCAAGAGTTTCTCTACTCTCTGAGCCCGGCATGGGCTATATTAATAACGATAATAATAACACAATAATAATCACTCTGAGGCGCATTAATAATGATAATAATAACACAATAATAATCACTCTGAGGCATATAAAACGTTAATAGTCAACCCCCGGTTTACAATAGCGTCGGATAACGATAAAATCTGTTAGCGATACATTTTTCTGTCAAAATATTGGCTCAGTTTACGATGAACCGCTCGGACTACGATATTCATCCCGGACGCGTACGCGTGGCCCAGCTGGGCAACCACTCCAGGGAGCGTCAGTGTGCTATTGTTTACAAGCGAGAGCGACCACCACCCACGCATTCATACCAGTATATTGTCATTATTCCACTGTTTTTAGTGCTTGCAACTGCTAAATAAGCCACCATGGGTCCAAAGAAAGCTCCTAGTGCCAGCTCTGTGGTAAAGAGACTGAGAAATATGGTAGAAGTGAAGAAGGAGATAATAGCAAAATATGAAAGTGGAGTGCGTATCACTGACCTGGCCAGGCTGTATGGCAAAGCCTATTCAACCATCCCTACCATTGTGGAAAAGGGAAATACACGTAAAATCAAGGAATCTGTTGTTGCGAAAGGTGCAAATGTGATCACAAAACAGAGATCGCAAGTGCTGGAACATGTGGGAAATTTGTTGTTGGTGTGGATCAACGAGAAACAGTTAGCAGGAGATAGTGTTACGCAGGCAATAATATGTGAAAAAACAAGGCAGTTGCATGATGATCTCATCAAGAAAAAAGCCTGCAACGAGTTGAAGTGAACAAAATTTTAAAAAAGCAAAAGGGTGGTTTGACAATTTAAGAAGGTTTTGTGGCATACATAGTGTTGTTAAAAAGTGAGGGAAAATTTGACAAAAATGGGGGTTATGTGAATGGTTTGTGGGGGGCAAAAGGCTGAACAATTCCAACCCCAACAAATGTTCAACGGGAAAAAAGGCCTGTTTTGGGGAAAAAAATGCCAAACAGGGGCCTTCATTAAAGGAGGAAAATGCACCCCAGGACATAAGCCTATGAAAGACAGGCTAACCTGATGTTTGTGTATAGTGATTGTAAAATGAAGCCTTTACTGGTATATCATTCTGAAAATCCCCCAGTGTTTAAATGAGGTATCCCAAGTGTTATGGGGTATTATGGACTTGTTATGGGGGCTATTGGGAAAAGCATTATTGTTGTAATTAAATAACATGAATACCTTTTTTGAATTAATCAAAGTACTGCTTGGGTTTAGTTTAAAAAGGGTTGGCCGGGCCCTTTAAAAAATTAAAAGGGTAATTACCTG
>WNWK01016460.1:0-44891 GCA_009830355.1 Cherax destructor
TGAAGGTTACTGTCGGACTCTACTGTGAGTAGTGCTGAAGTGTACTGTGCGACACACTGCTGTGAATAGTGCTGAAAGGTATTGTGGAATATACTACTGTTCGTAGTGTTGAAGGTTACTGTGAGACACTACTATTAGTTGTGTTGAAGGCTACTGTGGGACACTACTGTGGGTAGTGTTGATGGTTACTGTGGAACACAATACTGTGAATAGTGCTGAAAGTTATTGTGGGACACTACTGAGAGTAGTGCTGAGTTACTGTGGGACACACTATTGTGAGTAGTGCTGAAAGTTGCTGTGGGACACCCTGCTGAGAGTAGTGCTGAAGGTTACTTTGGGACACACTACTGTGAGGTACTGTTGAATATTACTGCTGTGAGTACTGTTGAATATTACTGAGACACTAATTTGAGTAGTGTTGAATGTTACTGTGAGACTCTGTTGTGAATTACTTGTGTTGAAGGTTACTGAGAGACACTACTTTGAGTAGTGTTGAAGCGTACTGTGGGACACTGCTGTGAGTAGTGTTGGAGGGTACAGTGGGACACTGCTGTGAGTACTGTTGAATGTTACTGTGAGACAATATTGTGAGTAGTGTTGAAGGTTGCTGTGAGACACATTACTGTGAGTAGTGCTGAAGGTTACTGTGGGACACTACTGTGAGTAGTACTGAAGGATACAGTGGGACAGTGCTGTGTTTAGTACTACAGGTTACTGTAGGACTCACTACTATGAATAGTGTTGAAGGTTACTGTGAGACTGCTGTGAGTAGTGTTGGTTACTGAGACAATACTGTGAGTACTGTTGAAGGTTACTTTGTGACACTGTCGTGAGTAGTGCTGAATGTTACTGTGGGACACACTAATGTGAATAGTGCTGAAGGGTACTCTGAGACACTGCTGTGAGTAGTTCTGAAGGGTACTGTTGAATATACTGTTGACTAAACTACCCAAGGTCCTTGCTTCAATAACCCTACTAGACAGACTGTTCCACTCATCAACTACCCTATTTCCAAACCAATACTTTCCTATATCCTTTCTAAATCTAAACTTATCTAACTTGAATCCATTATTGCGGGTTCTCTCTTGGAGAGATACTCTCAAGACCTTATTTATATCCCCTTTGTTAATACCCATTTTCCACTTGTATACCTCGATCATGTCTCCCCTCATTCTACGTCTTACAAGTGAATGTAATTTAAGGATCTTCAATCTTTCTTCGTAAGAAGATTTCTAATGCTATGTATTAATTTAGTCATTCTACGCTGTATGTTTTCTAACGAATTTATGTCCATTCTGTAATATGGAGACCAGAACTGAGCTGCATAATCTAGGTGAGGCCTTACTAATGATGTATAAAGCTGTAATATAACCTCTGGACTTCTGTTGCTAACACTTCTTGATATAAATCCCAGTAATCTATTTGCCTTATTACGTACGCTTAGGCATTGCTGTCTTGGTTTAAGGTTGCTGCTTACCATCACCCCGAAGTCCTTCTCGCAATCTGTATGGCTAATTTCTACGTTATTTAACTTATAAATGCTTGGGTTATGGACACTCCGAGCTTCAGAACCTTGCATTTATCTACATTGAACTGCATCTGCCACTTTTCTGACCAGGAATTGAGTTTGTCTAAATCTTCCTGAAGTTCCCTGACATCTACGTTTGAATCAATTATCCTACCTATCTTCGTGTCATCGGCGAATTTGCTCATATCACTAGTAATTCCCTCATCAAGGTCATTGATATATATTATAAACAACAACGGGCCTTAGACTGATCCCTGTGGAACACAACTTGTTACAGATCCCCACTCGGATTTAACCCCATTTATGCACATTCTCTGCTTCCTATTGGTGAGCCATGACTCCATCCATGACAGCACTTTTTCCCCAATGCCATGAGCTGCCACTTTCTTTAACAGTCTCTGGTGCGGTACTCTATCAAAAGCCTTACTAAAATCTAAATAAACAATATCGAATTCTTTAGATAGGCAGGAACGGCCCCTCGTGAATCCATGCTGAGCATCATTAATCAAATTATGGTTATCTAGATGACTTCTAATAATATCAGCTATAATTGACTCTAGTAATTTGCCTACAATTGAGGTCAGGCTTATTGGGCGGTAATTTGACGGTAGTGACTTGTCCCCTGCTTTAAAAATAGGAATTACATTAGCCATCTTCCACATATCAGACACTACACCTGTTTGAAGAGATAAATTAAAAATGTTACTTAATGGTTCACAGAGTTCCATTTTGCATTCCTTAAGAACCCTTGCAAAAAGCTCATCAGGACCCGGCGATTTATTTTGTTTCAGTCGGTCTACTTGTTTCATAACCATTTCAATAGTGACTGTAATATTACATAATTTATCTTCTTCAGGGCCACTATAAAAATTAATTACTGGGATATTATTAGTGTCTTCCTGTGTGAAAACCGAGAGAAAATAATTATTAAAAATAGAGCACATATCATTCTCCTTGTCAGTAAGATGCCCAGAGTTATTTTTAAGGGGACCTATCTTATCCCTAACTTTTGTTCTATAAACCTGGAAAAAAATGGATGGAACAGCAAACGTTTTGTCCATTGTACGCTTGAGAGTCTTGACCACCTGCTTTAAGGTGATCCTCGTTCTTGAATCCTCCACACAAATCTTACGTACCAGGGAGACGAGAGTGGCACGACATTCCAGGTCAGTGGTTAATGATACTGACATCAAGAGGTGTGGTCAAACAGCAGGAGATGAAAATGTTATCTAGGTTGATGTCATTGGGAATGACTCCAGCAGCATGGACTTCTCGAAGGCGATGGGCGATGCAGAGAAGGGTCTGAAGCAACAGTTTGTTATCTTTTGCACCACTATTTACAAAATCATAAAAGTTAGTGGGTCCTGCGTAGGTGGTAACCAGGATCAAGGGTTTGTGGGAAACAGCCAGGAGACGTGGAGTTCCACCAGCATCTTTCAAGTGACACATGAAATCAATCTCCTTCTTGAACCCAATCTGAGTTTTTAGGTTATCTGCTTCGGCGAGTTTAACTACTACCTTTGAATTCTTCCATTTGGTGCACTAAACGCGACCGAACACGCCTTCACCAAGACTGTCTCCTTGTTCGTGAAGTAAACCCGTCCACGATCACTCAGCTAGAGAGAATCCATTGTAGATGACGACATTGAGACCATATATTCCTCTCTTTTCAGTTTGGATAAGTTCTTCAGTTTTCAGTTTAAATTGAAATGTTGGGAGGCAAATTACCTAGATATGCAGTTTAGTGAAATGTAGTGATGTTGGGGAAGTAATGGTCATCCCTGCAATGAGTTGAATGTTAGTGTCCCACACTAACCTTCAGTACTGCTCACAGCAGTGTCCCAAGGCACCCTTCAGTACTACTCACAGTAGTGTCCCCCACAGTACCATACAGCACAACTCACAGTGCTCTCACAGTAGTCTTCAACACTACTCACAGTAGTATATTCCACAATATCCTTCAGCACTACTCACAGCAGTGTTCCACAGTACCCTTCACCAATACTCACAGTAACCTTTAAGACTAATCACAGTAGTGTCTCACAGTAACCTTCAACACTACTCATAGTAGTGCCTCAAATCAAACTTCAACACTACTCACAGTAGAGTGTATAAGAGTAACTTTCAACAGTACTCACAGAAGTTTATTAAACAGTACCTTTCAGCACAGCACTACTCACAGTAGCGTCGCACAGTACAATTCAGCACTACTCACAGTAGTGTGACAGTATCCTTCAGCACTATTCTCAGTCGTGTGTCCCACAGTACCATTCACCACAACTCACAGTAGTATCACAGTACCCTTCAGCACGGCTCACAGTAGTGTTCCACAGTAGCCTACAGCACTACTCATAGCAGTAAGTCACTCTGTACCCTTCAGCACTACTCACAGTAGACTCTCACAATACCCTACAGCACTACTCACAGTAGACTCTCACAATACCCTACAGCACTACTCACAGTAGACTCTCACAATACCCTACAGCACTACTCACAGTAGACTCTCACAATACCCTACAGCACTACTCACAGTAGATCTCACAATCCCTACAGCACTACTCACAGTAGACTCTCACAATACCCTTCAGCACTACTCACAGTAGACTCTCACAATACCCTACAGCACTACTCACAGTAGACTCTCACAATACCCTACAGCACTACTCACAATAGTTTCTCATTGTAAACTTCAATACTACTAAAAGTAGTATATTCCACAATACCCTTCATCATCACTAACAGCAGTGTGTCCCACATTAACCATCAGCACTACTCACAGTAGGGTGTCCCACAGTAACCTTCAGCACTACTCACAGGTGTATCCCACAGTAACCTTGTGCATTACACACAATGTTACACAGTAACCTTCAGCACTATTCACAGTAGTGTGTCCAACAGTAATCTTCACCACTACTTACAGTAGTGTGTCCCACTGTATCCTTTACCACTACATACAGTATTGTGTCCGTATTGCGTCCTACAATGACCTTTAGCATTACTCACAGAAGTGTTCCCCACATTAACCTACAGCACTACCCACAGTAGTGTGAACAACTGTACCCTTCAACACTACTCACAGTAGTGTGTCTAACAGTACCCTTCAGCTCTATTCACAGTAGTGTGTCCCATATTAACATTCAGCACTACTCACAGTAGTGTCCACCACATTAACCTTCAGTACTACTCACAGCAGTGTATCGCAAAGTACCCTTCAACACTACTCACAGTAATATATTATACAATACCATTCACCACTACTCAGCAGTCTCCCACAGTACCCTCCACCAATATTCATAGTGCGTACCACAGTAACCTTCAGCACTATTCACAGCAGTCTCACAGTAACATTCAACACTACTCACAGTAGCCTCACAGTAACCTTCAACACTGCTCACAGTAACCTTCAACACTACTTACCAAAGTGTCTAACAGTAACCTTCAACACTACTCACAGTAACCATCACCACTACTCACAATAGTGTCTCACAGTAACCTTCAATAATACTGAAAGTAGTGTCTCACAATAACATTCAACAGTACTCTCAGCAGTGTGTCCAACAGTGCCCTTCAGCACTATTCACACTAGTGTGTCTCACGGTAACCTTCAGCACTCTCTCAGTAGTGTCCACAGTAACTTTGAGTACTATTCATTGTATTGTCTCACTATAACCTTCAACACTACTACGTAGTGTCCCACAGTAACCTTCAACACTCGAACAGGAGTATATTCCACAATACCTTTCAGCACTATTCACAGCAGTGTCGCACAGTATACTTCAGCACTACTCACAGTAGTGTCCCACAGTAACCTTCAGTACGACTCACAGTAGTGAGTCCCGCAGTAACCTTTAGTACTACTCAAAGTAGTGTCTCACACTAACCTACAACACAATTCACAGTAGTGTCTCACAGAAAACCACAATAATCACAGTAGTGTCTCACAGTACCCTTCAACACTACTCACATTAGTGTGTAAGACAGTAAGTAACCTTCAGCATTATTCACAGTAACGTTCAGCACTACTCACAGTAACCTCCTGGAGTACTCACAGTAGTCCCACAGTAACCTTCAGCACTACTCATAGTAGTCCCATAGTAACCTTCAGCAGTACTCTCAGTAGTCTCACAGTAAATAACAGTACTCACAATAGTGTCTCACAGTAAATAACACTACTCGCAGAAGTGTGACAGTAACCTTCAACACTACTCACAGTAGTGTCCCCACATTAACTCTTCAGCACTACTCATAGTACCTTAAACACTACTCAGGTAAGTCTCACATTAACCTTTAGCACTACTCACAGTGTGTCCCAAAGTAATCTTTAGCACTACTCACAGGGAGTGTCAAAAAGTAACTTCAGACTACTGACAGTAATTTCCACAGTAACCTTCAGCACTACTCACAGTAGTGTCAAACAGTAACCTTCAGCACTATTCACAGGTAGTGTGTCGCAAAGTACTCTTCAACACTCTCACAGTAGTGTCTCAGTAACCTTCAACACTACAGATAGTATTGTGTCATAAAATAACCTTCAGCATTACTCACAGTAGTGCCCCCAACATTAACCTACAGCACTACTCACAGACGTGTCCCACTGTACCCTTCAGAACTACTCACAGTAGTGTGTTCCGCAGTACCCTTCAGCACTATTCACAGTAGTGTGTCCCATTATCCTTCAGTACTGCTCACAGTAGTGTTCCACAGTACACTTCAGCAGTACTCACAGTAGTGTTACCCACATTAACCTTCACTACTACGCACAGCAGTGTGTCGCAAAGTTCCCTTGGGCACTACTCACAGAAGTATATTCCACAATACCATTCAACACCATTCACCAGTTTCCCACAGTTCTCTCCAGCAATATTCATAGTGTGTTCCACAGTAATCTTCAACACTACTCACAGTAACCTTCAACACCACTCACAGTCGTGTCTCACAGTAACCTTGAAACACTAATGAAACTAGTGTCTCACAATAACATTCAACAGTACTCACAGCAGTGTGTCCCATAGTGCCCTTCAGTAGTGTCTCACATTTACCTTCCACACTACTCACAGTAGTATATTCCACAATACCTTTCACCACTACTCACAGCAGTGTGTCCAACTGTATTGTTCAGCATTAATCACAGTATTTCCCAGAGTAATCGTCAACACTACTCACAGTGGTGTCTCACAGTATCCTTCAACACTACTCACAGTAGTACATTCCACAATACCCTTCAACACAACTCACAGTACTGAGTCCCACACTAAACTTCAGCAATACTCACAGTTGTGTCACGCAGTAACCATCAGCACTACACACAGTAGTGCATCCCACAGTAACCTTCAACACTACTCACAGTAGTATATTCAACAGTACCCTTCAGAACTACTCACAGAAGTGTGCCACAGTACATTTCAGCACTATTCACATTTGTGTGTCCCACAGTAATCTTCAGCACTACTCACGGCAGTGTCACAAAGTAGACTTCAACAGTTCTCACAGTAGTGTCTTAGTTACCAACACTACTCACAGTAACCTTCAACACTACTCACAGTAGTCGCTCACAGTAACCTTCAACACTACTCACAGCAGTGAGTCCAACAGTAACCTGTAGTACTACCCATAGCACTATCCCACTGCACCCTTCAGCACTACTCACAGTAGTGTCTCACAGTAACATTCAACAGTACTCACAGCAGTGTCCCACAGTACACTTCAACACTACTCAAAGTAGTGTCTCACAGTAACCTTCAACAATACTCACAATGGTCTCAGTAACCTTCAACACAATTAATTCACAATAAATTCTCACAGTAGCATTCAACACTACTCAAAGTAGAGTCTCAGTAATATTCAACAGTACTCACAGCAGTAAGTCCCAAAGTACCATTCAGCACTACTCACAGTAGTCTCACAGTAGCATTCAACACTACTCAAAGTAGTCTCAGTAATATTCAACAGTACTCACAGCAGTAAGTCCCACATTACCATTCAGCACTACTCACAGTAGTGTCTCACAGTAGCATTCAACACTACTCAAAGTAGAGTCTCAGTAATATTCAACAGTACTCACAGCAGTAAGTCCCACAGTACCATTCAGCACTACTCACAGTAGTGAATAGCAAAGTAGCCTTCAGCACTACTCTCAGCAGTGTCCCACAGTAACTTTCAGCACTACTCACAGTACTGTGTCCACAGTTCACACTACTTCAAGTCGTACTTTACTCTTCAATAGTTTCCCACAGTAACTATGAGCACTATTCACTGTATTGTGTCTATAAGTAACCGTCAACACTACTCACTGTAGTGTCCCACAGTAGCCTTCAACAATACTAATAGTAGAGTCCCACAGTAAACCTCAACACTACTCAGAGAAGTGTCTCACAGTAACCTTCAACTCTACGAACAGTAGTATATTCCACAATACCTTTTAGCACTATTCACAACAGTGTCGCAAACTACACTTCAGCACTACCCACAGTAGTGTCCCACAGTAACCTTCAGTACGACTCACAGTAGTAATTCCCACAGTAACCTTCAGTACTACTCAAAGTAGTGTCTCACACTAACCTACAGCACAAATGACAGTATTGTCTCACAGAAAACAACAATAATAACAGTAGTGTCTCACAGTACCCTTCAACACTACTCACAGTAGTGTCTCACAGTAACCTTCCACACTACTCACAGTAGTATATTCCACAATACCTTTCACCACTACTCACAGCAGTGTGTCCCACTGTATCATTCAGCACTAATCACACTATTTCCCAGAGTAATCGTCAACACTACTCAGAGTAGTGTCTCACAATATCCATTAACACTACTCACAGTAGTATATTCTACTCACAGTACTATTCACATTAGTGTGTCCCACAGTAACCTTCAGCACTACTCACGGCAGTGTCACAAAGTAACCTTCAACAGTACTCACAGTAGCGAGTCCAACAGTAACCTGTAGTACTGCTCATAGCACTGTCCCACTGTACCCTTCATCACTACTCACAATATTGTCTCACAGTAACATTCAACAGTACTCACAGCAGTGTCCCACAGTACACTTCAACACTACTCAAAGTAGTGTCTCACAGTAACCTTCAACAATACTCACAATGATGTCTTAGTAACCTTCAACACAATTAATTCACAATAGAATCTCACAGTAACATTCAACACTACTCAAAGTAGTGTCTCAGTAATATTCATCAGTACTCTCAGCAGTGTGTCCCACAGTAACTTTCAGGACTACTCACATTAGTGTGTCCCACAGTAACTTTCAGCACTACTCTCAGTAGTGTCCCACAGTAACTTTGAGCACTATTCATTGTATTGTCTCATAGTAACCTTCAACACTACTCACTGTAGTGTCCCACAGTAACCTTCAACACTACGAACAGGAGTATATTCCACAATACCTTTCAGCACTATTCACAGCAGTGTCGCACAGTATACTTCAGCACTACTCACAGTAGTGTCCCACAGTAACCTTCAGTACGACTCACAGTAGTGAGTCCCGCAGTAACCTTTAGTACTACTCAAAGTAGTGTCTCACACTAACCTACAACACAATTCACAGTAGTGTCTCACAGTACCCTTAACACTACTCACATTAGTGTGTAAGACAGTAAGTAACCTTCAGCATTATTCACAGTAACGTTCAGCACTACTCACAGTAACCTCCTGGAGTACTCACAGTAGTCCCACAGTAACCTTCAGCACTACTCATAGTAGTCCCATAGTAACCTTCAGCAGTACTCTCAGTAGTCTCACAGTAAATAACAGTACTCACAATAGTGTCTCACAGTAAATAACACTACTCGCAGAAGTGTGACAGTAACCTTCAACACTACTCACAGTAGTGTCCCACAGTGCTCTTCAGCACTACTCATAGTACACTTAAACACTACTCAGAGTAGAGTCTCACATTAACCTTTAGCACTACTCACAGTAGTGTCCCAAAGTAATCTTTAGCACTACTCACAGTAGTGTCAAAAAATAACTTTCAGCACTACTGACAGTAATTTCCCACAGTAACCTTCAGCACTACTCACAGTAGTGTCAAACAGTAACCTTCAGCACTATTCACAGTAGTGTGTCGCAAAGTACTCTTCAACACTACTCACAGTAGTGTCTCAGTAACCTTCAACACTACTCAGAATAGTGTTATACAGTAACCTTCAACACTAATCATAGTATCCCACGATAACCTTAAAAACTACTCACAGTGCCTCACACTAACCTTCATCACTATTCACAGTAGCGTCTCACTGTAACCTTCAACACTACTCACAGTAACCTTCAACACTACTCACAGTACTGTCTCACAGTAACCTTCAATACTACTCACAGTACTGTCTCACAGTAACCTTCAACACTACTCACAGTAGTCTCACAGTAACCTTCAACACCACTCACAGTAGTCTCACAGTAACCTTCAACCCTACTCACAGTAGTCTCACAGTAACCCTCAACACTACTCACAGTATCCTTCAACACTACTCACAGTAGTGTCTCATAAGAACATAAGAAAGAAGCAACACTGCAGCAGGCCTACTGGCCCATGCGAGGCAAGTCCAATTCTCCAACCGGCTTAAGCCAATGCCCCGACCCAGCCAGGTCAGGTTCCATTCACTTAAGGAAGGAGCACGGCATCTGACGTAGTAGCACAAGCTAGTCAGGTCCAACTCACACCCACCCACACCCACTCATGTATTTATCTAACCTATTTTTAAAACTACACAACGTCTTAACATCTATGACGGTACTCGGTAGTTTGTTCCACTCATCCACAACTCTATTACCAAACCAGTGCTTTCCTATATCCTTCTTGAATCTGAACTTTTCCAACATGAAACCATTGCTGCGAGTCCTGTCTTGGCTGAATATTTTCAGCACGTTATTTACATCCCCTTTATTTATTCCTGTTTTCCATTTATACACTCAATCATATCCCCCTAATTCTACGCCTTTCTAGAGAGTGCAGATTCAGGGCCTCAGTCTATCTTCATAGGGAACATTTCTGATACATGGGATCACCTTTGTCATCCTCCTCTGTACGTTTTCCAGTGCATTTATATCCATTCGGTAACCTTCAACACTACTCACATTAGTGTCACTCAGTAACCTTAAACACTACCTGTATTCTAATCACAGCACTGTCCCACTGTACCCTGCAGCACTACTCACAGTAGTGTCTCACACTAATCTTCAGCACTACTCACAATACTGTCTCAGAGTAACATTCAACAGTACACACAGCAGTGTCCCATTGTACCCTTCAACAGTACTCACAGCAGTGTGTCCCACAGTACGCTTCAACTCTACTCAAAGTAGTGTCTCACAGTAACTTCAACAATACTTACAAAGGTCTCTCAGTAACCTTCAACAGTACTCAGAGCAGTAAGTACCACAGTAGCCTTCAGCACAACTAATAGTAGTGTCTCACACTAACCTACAACACAACTCACAGTACCCTTCAACACTACTCACAGTAGTGTCCCACAGTATCCTTAAGCACTACTCACAGTAGTGTCCCACAGTAACCTTCAGCACTATTCACAGTAACCTTCAGCACTACTCACATTAACCTTCAGCACTACTCACCGTTGTCCCAGAGTAACCTTCAGCACTACTCACAGTAGTCCCACAGTTACCTTCAGCAGTACTCTCAGAAATGTCTCTCAGTAAATACCAGTACTCACAGTAGTGTCTCACAGTAAATAGCACTACTCGCAGTAGTGTGACAGCAACCTTCAACACTACTCAAAGTAGTGTACTTCAGCACTACTCATAGAACCCTTCAGTACTGCTCAGAGTAGAGTATCACATTAACCTTCACCACTACTCACAGTAGTGTCCCAAAGTATCCTTTAGCACTACTCACAATAGTGTCAAACAGTAACCTTCAGCATTACTCACAGTAGTCCCACCGTGTCGCACTGTAATCTTCAGCACTATTCTTAGTAGTGGGCCCCTATAGTAACGTTAAACACTATTCAAAGTAGCGTGTCCCACAGTAACATTCAACAGTACTGAAAGTAGTGTCTCACAGTAACCTTCAGCACTATTCACATTAGTGTCATACAGTAACCTTCAACACTACTCACAGTAGTGTGTCCCACAGTAAGCTTCACCACTACTCACAGTAGTGCGTCCCACATTACCGTTCAGCACTAATCACAGTAGTGCCTCACAGTAACCTTTAGCACTACTCACAGTAGTATCACAGTACCCATCAACACAGTAGTCTCACAATACCCTACAGCACTACTTACAGTAGTGTCTCACAGTAACCTTCAACACTACTAATAGTAGTATATTCCACAATAGCTTTCAGCACCACTAACAACAGTGTGTCCCATATTAACCTTCTGCACTACTAACAGTAGTGTGTAGCACAGTAAACTTCAGTACTCCTCACAATAACCATCAACACCCTTCAACACTACTCACAGTAGTGTCCAACAGTAACCTTAAACACTACTCACAGTGTCTCACTGTAACCTTCAACAATACTGACAGTAACCTTCAACACTACTCACAGAAGTGTCTCACAGTAACCCTAAACACTACTCACAGTAGTGTCTCACAGTAACCTTCAACACTACTCATAGTGTCCACAGTACCTTCACTAATCACAGAGTGTGCCCAGTAACTTCAGTACTACAATTCCACAGTACTCAGCACTACTCACAGTAGCGACCCACAGTAACTTTCAGCATTATTCACAGTAGTGTCCCACAGTAACTTTCAGTACTACTTAAAGTAGTGTCCCACAGTAACTTTCAGCACTACTCACAGTAGTCCGACAGTAACTTTCAGCACTACTCAGAGTAGTGTCCCAAGGTAACCTTCAGCACTACTCACAACAGTGTCCCACAGTAACTTTCAGCACTACTGACAGTAGTGTCCCACAGTAACTGTCAGCACTATTCAGAGTAGTGTCCCACAGTAGCCTTCAACACTACTCCCAGTAGTGTCTCACAGTAAACTCACACTACTCACAGTAGTCCACAGTAACCTCAACACTACTCACAGAACAGTACCTACAGTAACTTCAGCACTACTCACAGTAGTGTCTACAGTAAATGAACAGTACTCACAGTAGCCACATAAAAAACTACTCCCAGTAGTGTCTCACAGTAAATGACACTACTCACAGTAGTCACAGTAACTTTCAACACTACTCACAGTAACAATTAACACTACTCACAGTAACATTCGACACTACTCACAGTAGTGTCTTACAGCAACATTGAACAGTACTCACACAACACGCACATAGAAAAGAGGACCTTACGACGACGTTTCGGTCCGACTTGGACCATTAACAAAGTCACACTAACACAAAGGACAGGTGGAAGGGGTTATATATAGGCAGGCAGACAGGGGAGGGCACAAGAAAGAGGTGGAGGGGTAATAGTGCCCTCCCCTGTCTGCCTGTCATATATAACCCCTTCCACCTGTCCTTTGTGTTAGTGTGACTTTGTAAATGGTCCAAGTCGGACCGAAACGTCGTCGTAAGCTCCTCTTTTCTATGTGCGGGTTGTGTGAGTACTGTTCCAGTCACGGTATTGTGCCTTTTTTGTTATTTATTGAACAGTACTCATACCAGTGTATCCCACAGTACCCTTGAACACAACTCACAGTAGTGTGTCATACAGTAACCTTTAGCCCTACTCACAGCAGTGTGTCGCACAGTACCCTTCAGAACTACTCACAGTAGTGTGTCATATAGTAACCTTCAGCACTACTCACACTAGTGTCCCACAGTTACCTTCAGTACTTAGTGTGTCCAACAATAACCTTCAGTACTACTCACAGTAATGTCCCACAGTAACTTTCAGTACTTATTGTGTCCAACAATAACCTTCAGTACTACTCACAGTAATGCCCCACAGTAACCTTCAGCACAACTCACAGTAGTGTCCCACAGTAACTGTCAACACTACACACAGTAGTGTCTCACATTACCTTAAACACTACACACAGTAGTGAGTCCCACAGTACAGTTCAGAAACCTTCACAGTAGTGTCCCACAGTAGACTGCAACACTATTCACAGCAGTGTCTCAAGGTAACCTTCAACACTATTCACAGTAAACCTCAACATTAACTCACAGTAGTGTCTCAAAGTAACCTTCAACTCTACTCACAGTAGTGTCTCACATTAACCTTCAACACTACTCACAGTAGTGTCTCAAAGTAACCTTCAACTCTACTCACAGTAGTGTCTGACATTAACCTTCAACACTACTCACAGTTGTGTCCCACAGTAGCCTTCAGTATTCACAGTAGTGTCCCACAGTACCCTTCAGCACTACTCACTGCAATGTGAACCACAGTAAGCTTCCCCACTACTCACAGCAGTGTCTGACAGTAACCTTCACCACTACTCACAGTAGTGTCACAGTAACCAACACTTCTCACAGTAGTGTCAGTAACCAACACTACTCACAGTAGTGTCACAGTAACCAACACTACTCACAGTAGTGTCACAGTACCCAACACTACTCACAGTAGTGTAACAGTAACTAACACTACTCACTAGTGTCACAGTAACGAACACTACTCACAGTAGTGTCACAGTAACTAACACTACTCACAGTAGTGTCACAGTAACACTACTCACAGTAGTGTCACAGTAACCAACACTACTCACAGTAGTGTCATAGTAACCGACACTACTCACAGTAGTCACAGTAACCGACACTACTCACAGTAGTGTCACAGTAACCAACACTACTCACAGTAGTCACAGTAACCGACACTACTCACAGTAACCAACACTACTCACAGTAGTCACAGTAACCAACACTACTCACAGTAACCGACACTACTCACAGTATTGTCACAGTAACCAACACTACTCACAGTAGTCACAGTAACCGACACTACTCACAGTAGTGTCACAGTAACCAACACTACTCACAGTAGTTACAGTAACCGACACTACTCACAGTAGTGTCACAGTAACCAACACTACTCACAGTTGTCTCAATAATCAACACTGCTCACAGTATTGTCTCAGTAACCAACACTACTCACAGTTGTCTCAATAACCAACACTACTCACAGTAGTGTCACAGTAACCAACACTACACTCACAGTAACCAGCATGAGCCCGCTGCTGGGAGTCCTGTGTTGGTTAGATATTTTGATCAGGTTATTTACACGTGACCGCAGTCTACGTAAACACCAGATTTTCATATCTTAACACTAGGCTATAATACTTGGGTTACCATCGCATTTTTCTGTAAAAACCTTGTCATTACAATCTGAACAATAAGTATTAGGTATCGGAACATTAGTCTTAATATGATGAACAAAGGATTTAAACGTAGATAATTTACATTTGTAAATGCCGGTTTCACCATAACTATCTGCAGAAGCCTACTAAATAAATATTAGGATTTCCTCACGCTCTAAAATATTTTTACAGGCTTTTGTGTCGGCATAGTTTCGCTCCTCAAAACTGCCTGTCACTCTGAACCTATCATTGTCACATATGGGAACTCGTATTTAAAAAAAATCTCACCGCCGTCATAAATGTTATAAGTATAATAAAAACTGAATGGATCAATCAAGTATGGACTGTATAAGGGGAATTATGAATGAACTAATAATATATATTAATTCTACATTGCTTAACATACAACTAACCTTTAATGTGAAGGATGGTCTACTCTCCGTTGTTCTTATAGATGTTTTACAATATAACAATACTTGACCGTTTTGGCTTAAACGTCTTTAAATGGACACAATATATGGCGCAGCATCCACCCACGAGGTGAGTGTGAGACTGTCTCCTTGAGGGACCCCCGGCCACCATACAATCTCGCTCTCCAGAACCCATGTTGCTTTACAAATTTTAATAATTAATGGCAACAAGACATTTTTCCAGACACTTAATCTAAGGGTATTGTATCATGTGCTATATAAATGGTTCTATGTAAGCAAATATTAGTTTAACTAAACCGATATTAAAATATGAGAAAATATGTTTATTATGGCAATACTTCCACGTAGCAATTGATACGATGGTTCTGTTTTATTCTGGATAAACTCCGCCTCACCTCAAGGGCTCACAATTTATTATAAAAAACTGATAATAATTAGTTAATATACAGGAATGAAATTACAAAATGACTTAAATAAAATATTGAGAACGTGGGAATAGTAAAATTTAAACATCAGGTGTAGCACATATCTGGTGCCTGTTACAGTAGCACATACCTAATGTATGTTACAGTAGCACATATCTGGTGCCAATGGAAATAAGTCACTCTGACTTTTTTGGGTTATCCTAGGTTCTCTACACATATGCTGCTATGTATGATAATGTATGTAAATGTATTTGTGTATACCTGAATAAACTTACTTACTTACTTACAGTAGCACATACCTAATGTATGTTACAGTAGCACATACCTAATGTCTGTTACAGTAACACATACCTAGTGTATGTTACAGTAGCACATGTTATATGTGGCATTTTGCCAAGAACGGGTGTTGGAAATGAATGGGTGTCCAGAGCAATTGGTATTAATTGTTGGCTGGACAAACACTGTAATGATAATGCAGTATACACACAACCCGCACATATAAAAGAGAGGAGCTTACGACGACGTTTCGGCCCGACGTGGACCATTTACAAAGTCACACTAACACACAAAGACGGGGGAAGTGGTATTTATAGGCAGGCAGACAGGGGAGGGTACCAGAGTGGGGTAATAATGGTGATGGACCAGGTGCTTCGGCTCCCTCAGCACCCTAGTGATGGACCAGGTTCTTCGGCTCCCTCAGTACCCTGGTGATGGACCAGGTGCTTTGGCTTATTCAGTTCCCTGGTGATGGACCAGGTGATTCAGCTCCTTCAACGCCCTGGTGATAGATCATGTGCTTCGGCATATTCAGTGCCCTGGTGATGGACCAGGTGCTTCAGCTCCTTCAGTACCCTATTTTATAGTGCCCTGATTATCAAAGCATATTCCATGGATGGAGTAGTTGGGTTGGATAGGAGTTTTTGTTTGTGGGATTGGTTTTGGGTTTTGCCTAGTGTGGATCAGTTGGCTTGATGCAGTGTTCCTTATTTCTGTGTTATTGTGAGTGAGATGGGTTGGATTTGAACGGGACTTGCACAGTTGTTTGGGGGGGGAGTGTAGTCGGGGCCTCTTGCTTGGATGGCGATGGGGATGGGTTGCACAAATATTTTTGTTGGTGGGTTGGTTTTGCCTAGTATGGGCCAGTAGGCCTGTTGCAGTGTTCCTCCTTTCTTATGTTCTTAAGTGGTAGTAGTAGTGATAGTAGTAGTGGAGACAGTCATATTCTAGAGGAGCACTGCAATGAGGCTAGCGGCCCGCAAGGGTGGGACGAGAACACAGAGGGAGGAAAGGCGAAAAAATAAAGGACAAATACAAGGCAAAAGAAAAGAAAGAAAGGAAAACCCATAGGAGAAAAAAAAGGATAAGAGGTAAGAGATGAAAGGGGAAGGAATCAGGTTAAGTCACGGGTGTTCTGAAGTTTAGAGCATTTAACAATGTAATGAGAGAGGAAAGCATCAACAGAGACAAAGCCAGGGCTAAGATTCATACAGGGAAAGTTGTGTATAAGGGAGGATTCAACCAGACGGCGACTATGAAAGTTAGACGTAGGGTAGACAGTTTTAGCAGAAGACCAATCAATAGGATGACTGTGATCTCTGACATGACAGAAAAGAGCATTATTAGTGTCGGCAAGCCTAACACTATTTTTGTGTTCCTTGAGTCTGTCAGAAAGAGATCGGCCAGTTTCTCCGAAGTACTGAAGAGGACAGGAGGAGCAAGAAATAGAGTAGACACCAGGAGAATCTGTGGAGGGAGGGGAGGTATGAACTAGATTAGTGCGAAGAGTGTTAGTCTGACGAAAGGTAAGTTTGATTGTCTAAGGAACGAAGAGAGTTGCTGAGATTAGAGAGACCAGAGATGTAGGGAAGGCAGAGGACTGGAGAGTTTTCAGGAGTAGAGGGTTTAGGAGAGAAGAAAGTCCGTTTGGCACGAGAGAAAGCAGAGTCTATGAAATGGGAAGGGTAGCCCAGGCGGGAAAATGAATTATGAAGAGTGGAAATTTCTGCTTCAAGAAACTGAGGATCACAGATGCGGAGAGCACGGAGAAAGAGGGAGATAAGAACACTCTTCTTGACAGAGGAGGCATGATAAGAGAAGTAATGAATGTACATGCCACTGTGCATAGGCTTGGCATGTACATTCATTACTTCTCATATTGAAAGCCTCCTCCGTACATTCCTTCCTACCTCCTTCCCTAACTTTATCCCTCTCTCTCTCTCTCTACCTTCTTATAGAAAACAATTACAAAGATACTAAAAGTCTCCTCCTTACCTACCTTCGTACTTCCCTCCCTATGTCTGTCTCTCTTCCTACCTCGCTCTCCTCCTTCATATCATCAAGAATTCCAAAGATACTAAATGCCTCCTAAATATCTTCCATCCTAGCTTCCTCCACCTCTGCCTACCTACCTCCCTAGCTACAAAAATTACAAAAATACAACAAGCCTAATTCATTCCTATGTTACTACCTTAGTCCGTCTCTCTCTCTCTCCCTATATCTCCTTCTACCAACAAGAATTACGAAGATATTGAAAGCCTCCTCCGTACGTTCCTTCCTTCTTCCTTCCCTCCCTTCAGCCCTCTCTCTACCTTCCTATAGACAACAATTACAAAGATACTAAAAGCCTCCTCCATACCTACCTTCCCACCTCCCTCCCTCTCTGCCTTCCTTCCTACCTCCTTCTCGCCTTACATCACTCACTTCTCTCTCTCTCTCTCTCTCTCTCTCTCCTACCTCCCTATAGAAATCAATTACAAATATACTAAAAGTGTCCTCCTTACTTACCTTCGTACCTCCTTCCCTCTGCCTGTCTCTCTCCCTACCTCGTTCCTTCCTTCCTATCATCAAGAATTCCAAAGATACTAAATGCCTCCTAAATATCTACCATCCTAGCTCCCTCCATCTCTCCTGACGTCCCTCCCTAGCTACCAGAATTACAAAAATACTAAAAGCCTAATTAATACCTATGTTCCTTCCTCAGTCTCTCTCTCTCTCTCTCTCTCTCTCTCTCTCTCTCTCTCTCTCTCTCTACCTTCCTATAGACAACAATTACAAAGATACTAAAAGCCTCCTCCATACCTACCTTCCCTCTCTTAGAAGCTATCTCTTATGCACCAGGAATGCCAAGAAAACTCTCTTCTCGTCAGCTACATGTATTACAAACTCCTAGCATCACACACTGCCATACATTATAATTGGTTATAACTACATTTTTATGAAACTTAAATTGATTTTAGGACTTAGCTTAATTTGGATAAAATATTATCAAACACCTTCATAGTAAAAAAACATACACATACATACATACCTGTTAATGCCGGACCGGAGACTCGAACCTTTGAACCTAGAAAAGAGAGACAAGATTATTCACATGTGCCCGACAATATTGCCGGGCACTAGTATTAAGCAAAACTTTCCTTAAATCTTTAAAGTTTGTGTGTATCTATGGTCTCCCTCCCTTATTCTCTTTCTCCTTACCTTCCTCCCTCCCTATCTTAGTCACTATACATTCTCCCTTTATCTGTCTCACTCTCACTTATGCTTGGCTCACTTACAGTAAACAACAACAATCATTTAATTAATTAACTCAGGTAAGATGGAATATAAAGAGAGTGAAGGAGGGAGGGAGGGTGGGATGATGGGGGATCCTGTACCCCCCATGCCCCTCGCTGCCAGCGCCATTTTTAAATGTATTGTACTGATCATGAAATATATTTATTTGTTATTCTTCTTGCTCAGGCAGGCAGAAGGCAGCAGCTATCGCTGCTCCTATATTTGGTCATTCCCTGGGCCGTTGAGACTCCGTTGCAACAACATACAAGGAACTTATAGTGACAAGAAAACTGACGGTGACTACAGCGAAATGGACCAATTAGAACCAAAACAGGACACCTGCATTCAAATACCAGACCTGCTACCAGACGTACAACCAGACCTGCTACCAGACGTACAACCAGACCCGCTACCAGACGTACAACCAGACCCGCTACCAGACGTACAACCAGACCCGCTACCAGACGTACAACCAGACCCGCTACCAGACGTACAATCAGACAAGCAATCGTTTTCCACCACACTGAAGTAACTGACTCAATATCAACTGCACAGTCTTCAATGTGAAGTCAACACAAGGGAAAACCTAATCAACAAATCGACAAGGAAACTGATAGGTTGTAGTGTAGTGTCGGTTTCTTTTTTCTTCCCTCAGTGCCAGGTGAGGGTGGAAGTGAACATTTAAACATGGCTGACTGGTATTCAATCACCAGCTACTGCCAGACGTGCAACTACGAAGAGACGTTCTAACCATACTGACAGTAGCTGACTATCATATCAACTGCACCAGTGTTAATGGCAGGGAAGCACAGCAGAAACCGCTAAATCTACTAAACAAACTCCAAGGAAACAGGTTATAGCGACGGTTCTTTCCCTCAGTGCTAAAGGTGGGAAGAAAGTGGATTAGCAAAGAATATGTTTTAATAGCTGACTTCCATATTAACTGACCAGTGTACATTAGGAGGGAAACATAGGAGAAAACGCCAAATCTAACGACAACACTCCAAGGAATCTGTCAGGGGCAGTATCTGTTTTTTCCTCACTGCTTTTAAAAATGGCTGACACATCAACTCTACGAGGACAAGTCAACAACGCGACCAGCCCCGCTAAATGGGATTAATGGGTTTTTGGAAGTACATCACTATTGATTAAAACTTTTTCTTACCCTGCAAAGTTGGGAATGACAAGAAGTGTGATAGGTGAAGCCGGACTGTGAAGTGATGAGTGAAGGGAGTTTCAAGTAAAGGGTGAGGGGGGGTATGTGTTAACAAGCAATTTACTAGTATCCAGTGGTGATTTCTAGAGTAGTTACTAGGCCATTGCTAGGTGTCTGATAGGATCAGTGGTTTCTTTTTAAAAAAAAAAAAAAAATAAAAATAAAGAAAAGAGATTTTTGTTGTGAAGGGGAAGAGTTGCAGAGTGACATGGCTGGGAGAGTGACAGGCTGGTAAAGTGACCATGGCTGGCGTAAGAGTGACCATGGCTGGCGTAAGAGTGACCATGGCTGGCGTAGTGACCATGGCTGGGTAAGAGTGACCATGGCTGGGTAAGATGACCATGGCTGGCAAGAGTGACCATGGCTGGCGTAAGTGACCATGGCTGGCGTAAGTGACCATGGCTGGCCTAAGTGACCATGGCTGGCTGAGTGACCATGGCTGGCTAGAGTGACCATGGCTGGCGTAAGAGTGACCATGGCTGGCGCTAAGAGTGCCATGGCTGGCTAGGTGACCATGGCTGGCGTAAGAGTGACCATGGCTGGCTAAGTGACCATGGCTGCTAGGTGACCATGGCTGGCTAGAGTGACCATGGCTGGCGTAAGTGACCATCGGCTAAGTGACCATGCTGGCTAGGAGTGACCATGGCTGGCGTAGAGTGACCATGGCTGGCTAGTGCAGGCTGGCCTAGGTGACATGGCTGGCGTAAGAGTGACCATGGCTGGCGTAAGAGTGACCATGGCTGGCGTAAGAGTGACCATGGCTGGCGTAAGAGTGACCATGGCTGGCGTAAGAGTGACCATGGCTGGCGTAAGAGTGACCATGGCTGGCGTAAGAGTGACCATGGCTGGCGTAGAGTGACCATGGCTGGCGTAAGAGTGACCATGGCTGGCGTAAGAGTGACCATGGCTGGCGTAAGAGTGACCATGGCTGGCTTAAGAGTGACCATGGCTGGCGAAAGAGTGACCATGGCTGGCGAAAGAGTGACCATGGCTGGCCTAAGAGGGGTTCACGCCGCCATAATTATATTTATCATGATACTGAATTTCTTTGAAGGAAATCAGTCATGGGGTCTGCAAAAGGTGAATGGGGTGGTAGCTCCCTGGAGAGTGAAAGCCCAACAGTGGCCATCCTACCAGAAACATAAGTGCCACTATCGCCGCAAGGTATGGCGACCCCACATATCCAAACAAACACAGTGGTGCACAGCTTTTATAGTGGCGCTATTAAGTGGTGATATTCATACTAATCCAGGACCTCAATCTATGGTACAGGTGCAAAACAGACAGATAAATCATGGTGATAATGACGGTCTAGTAGCTAGGAATGATAACCTTAACTCCATATGTAATGCACCACCAGACGTGTGTATGCACTGTGCTGGGGTGTGAAAAAAGAACAGTAAACATACCATATGTAAGAGATGTATGGGGTGGGTGCATAATGGATGTGTGTTTGATTATGGTAATGGTGCCAGATTTCATTTTGTTTGTAACAAATGCACTTTGGCACAGTTACCCTTTAGCAATGATGACATTGATTTACCTATTTTGAATGCTAATGACCCCTTGCCATTTATTGATGATTATGATTGTCTTAGGAGAACAGGCCTTCACTTTATTCATGTCAATGCAAGATCACTTCTTCCAAAACTGGCAGAGATTAGGATTCTAGCTAACAGAACTAGAGCTGCAGTTATACCCATCTCGGAATCCTGGTTGGATGATACGGTGGTTGATGACGAAGTCAAAATAGAAGGTTACAATATAAAACGCTTAGATAGGAATAGAAAAGGTGGTGGGGTATGTGCCTACATAAGGAATGACTTAGCCTATAATCCAAGACCTGATTTGAATAACAATAAACTGGAGGTCCTATGGTTTGAAGTGTTGCTTCCCAAGACCAAACCCATCTTAGTAGGAACTAGTTATCGCCCTCCCACCTATGACCAGTTCTTAGAGGACTTTTCGAGAGTCTTGTCCGGTCTTGATAACAATGTGGAGACAGTAATACTGGGAGACTTCAACATCTGTTTTCAACAGCAAAATAACGGCCTATGTAAAAGGTATAAGCAAATTCTGGATTTAAATAGTTACACTCAACTAATTAATACACCAACCCGGATCACACAGTTCTCAGCCACCCTAATTGACCACATACTTTGTAACCGCCCTGAGAACATTAGTCAGTCAGGGGTCATTACCACAGGTCTTAGTGATCATTTCATCATTTACTGTACCAGGAAAATCACTAGGGAGCGGATAGGCCTACACAGGACAATAAAAATTAGGTTAACTAGAAACTACAATAAAGAAACACTGGTAAATATGCTACACAATTGTGACTGGTCAATGATAACTACTTGCACGGACGTAAATGATGCCTGGGAAAAAATCAAAACAATGTTCACTGCCATCCTTGATAATATTGCACCAGTTAAAGAGGTTAGGATTAAACGAAGAACTGAACCCTGGATGACTACTGAGATATTAGATAATATGAAATTCAGAGACCAGTTGATAAAAAGATTTAAGGCAAATAGACAGGATATTGCAGCGCTAAATGAATTCCATTCCAAAGGGTGAGGAACAGAGTGCAGAGGCTTATAAAAGGCGCAAAGGCTAGGCACTATTGCTCAAAAATCGAGGAGTACAAGAATAACCCTAGAAAGCTCTGGCAACAACTAAAACAGTTGGGGTATAGCCATAAACCCGTAGATAGATCTAACATAGTACTAAATGTTGATAACGAGGTATGCCACGAAACAACTAAAGTGGCAAATTATTTTAATTCATACTACACAACTGTCGCCTCAACACTAGTAAGTAAGCTACCAGCTGCATCAAATACCTTTAACACAGACTCTGATAAGTTTAAAACATACTATATCAATAAAGGGGTAACTCAAAACAATTGTCAACTAGTAAGTGTATCTCATGACTTCGTGCAAAAATAACTAAGCAGATTAAACCCAACTAAGAGCACCGGCCCTGATAACATCCCGTCTAAGTTCCTAAAAGATGGTGCCTCTGAACTGGCAATCCCCATTGCTCACATAATAAATCTGTCCATCACCACTAATACAGTACCAGAGGGGTTCAAGGAGGCCAGAGTTACTCCTATCTTCAAGAAAAATAGTAGGTCCGATGTCAGCAACTATAGGCCTGTTAGTATACACAGTGTAATTATCAAAATTCTAGAGAGGGCGGTGTACTGTCAAGTAGTGAAGTATCTTAATGACAACAACATTCTTCATAGTTACCAATCAGGCTTTAGGAGATCTTACTCAACCGACACCTCCCTAATTAATCTGATGGATTACATGAGAACTGAAATGTCGATAGGGAACCTCATAGGAATGGTAACTTTAGACTTGCAAAAGGCCTTCGATACTGGCAACCACAATGTATTATGTAAGAAACTTCAAGCTATCGGCATAGGTTCCACAGACTGGTTTAAGTCCTATCTTAGCAATAGGAAACAAATTGTCAAAATCAACAAAACAGAATCAGAACCACTGCCGATAGCATGTGGAGTTCCCAAAGGTAGTATTCTGGGTCCCTTATTATTCCTGTGTTATGTAAATGACATGCCCATCAGTGTCAAGTGCAAACTCCTACTGTATGCGGATGACAGTGCTCTGTTAGTGTCAGGTAAAGACCCACAAGATATAGCTAATGTATTAACACTGGAACTAGAGTCCTGCAACAAATGGTTAGTAGACAACAAGTTATCGTTACACCTCGGGAAAACAAAAGCCATATTCTTTGGCACGAAATATAAACTGAGAAGGGTAAATAATTTTAATGTCCGATGTAATGGGGAATCCATCACCTCAGTTTCCTCAGTAAAATATCTGGGAATCCCCTTTGACCCATGCATGTCAGGAAAATTGATAGGGAACAGTGTAGTAAAGAAAGCGAATGCCAGACTGAAGTTCCTCTACAGACAAGCACAGTGTCTATCTACTGAGGCTCGCAGGACCCTATGTCTAGCCCTTATACAATGTCATATTGACTACGCTTGCTCTTCATGGTACTTTGCCTTGACAAAAAAAAAAAAGAAAGATAAACTGCAAATCACACAGAACAAAATGATAAGATTCATCCTGGACCTGGGACCAAGAGAACATGTAGGCCAGGATGAATTACAACAATTAGATATGCTGAATATTGAAGACAGAGTAAAACAACTTAAGTTGAATCAAGTTTATAAAATTGCTCACAAACAGTGTCCAGAATATCTTGCTGCCAATTTTGTCAAGGCTGGGAACCAAAGCAGTCATAGTACTAGAGGGAGAGAGCACAACTTTGTAGTACCCACAGTCAGTGGCCAGGCTTCAAACACCTTTTATTGTACAGCAATAAAGGAATGGAACAGACTACCTGCACATGTCAAAGCCAGTCATAGCATGAGCCAGTTCAAGAAGAGAGCCAAAAGGTACCTAATGAATGTAGCGACAGAAAGGGAGGAGAATGATTTTTATTTTTTTTTAGATAACATACATGTACATGTAAATAACTCTTTTTACCTTATTCCTTTTAATTTTAGTATAATAACTAGTATCTACTAGTGTCTAATATTAAGGTATTAAATGGACCCCAATGGAAATAAGTCACTCTGTCTGACTTTTTGGGTTATCCTAGGTTTTCTACACATATGCTATGTATGATAATCTATTTAACTGTATTTGTGTATACCTGAATAAACTTACTTACTTACCAACCTGATAAGAAGGTCAAAAAAATTGAGACTATGCAATTCCAGAAATAAAAGTGATATGAAAAACAAGACCCATCAAATTATAAAAAAAAGATATCACCACCAATCACCATCAGACAGCTAACAAACAATGAACCTTCTCCACCATAGGAAAGTCACCATAAAAACTAGCGAGTAAAATCCCAAGCTCAAACACCCGTCCAACAGACTACCTCACAAACACCTACCCTAATACGCTATTCCTAGCTCCTACCAACCCAATTGAAGTCTCGCTCATAATCAACACCCTTAAAAACAAGGCAGGAGACATAAACAGCTTACCACCTTTTATGTACAAAAAAGCTTCACAGGTACTGTCTCCAATTAAAGCAACACTATTCAATAAATCCATTGAAGCCTCTACCTTTCCATCAATTCTCAAAATAGCTAGGGTCACCCCGATCCACAAAGGAGGTGATCAAACAGACTTGAATAATTATAGACCAATTTCTAATTTACCACTGCTTTCTAAAATCTTGCTGTATGACCCTAGTGGTTTAGCGCTTCTATTTGATTATAATAATAATTTATAAAATCTTCGAAAAATTAATTCATAGACAAATCTATTCCTACCTCGTCTCACACAATGTACTTAACCCCTGTCAATTTGGATTCAGGACAGACAAGAGCACAAACGATGCTGTTATGCACATGTTGGAGTTAATATATACAGCACTTGAGAAGAAAGAAGTCCCACTGGGAATCTTCATTGATCTACGCAAAGCTTTTGATACAGTCGACCATGATTTACTGCTCACAAAATTAGCACACTATGGTATAAGGGGGCACCCACTCAACTACCTAAAGTCATACCTTAGCAACAGAAGCCAATACGTGTACACAAATGGAGCGAACTCTTCCACACAACAAATTACAGTCGGAGTCCCTCAAGGAAGTGTCCTGGGGCCACTCCTATTCCTCATTTACATAAATGACCTACCGAATGCATCACAACTATTCAAACCTATTTTATTTGCAGATGACACAGCATATGTCTTCTCTCACCCAAATCCAGTTATACTGGCCAACACTGTTAATGCCGAATTACAGAAAATATCAACATGGATGACGACTAACAAGCTTACTCTCAATACTGACAAGACTTACTTCATTCAGTTTGGAAGCAAAGCCACAAATGTTCCACTTAACATTACACTCAATGGTTCACCCATCAAAAGACTCACAGAGGGAAAATTCCTAGGAATCCACCTTGACAGTAGCCTTAAATTCCAAACACACATACAACAAATTTCCAAGAAAATTTCAAAGACAGTAGGCATATTATCAAAGATACGCTACTATGTGTCTCAATCAGCTCTCCTTGCACTATATCATTCACTTATCTACCCATATCTCACCTATGGAATCTGTGCATGGGGATCAACAACATTAAATCACCTTAGACCACTCATAACCCAGCAAAAGGCTGCAGTCAGAATGATAACAAATTCCCACTCTAGACAGCATACTCCACCAATATTCAAACGTCTAAAACTACTCACCGTAAAGAACATTCATACTTATTCTTGTGCCTACTACATATATAAAACTTTACACTCTAATATAAACCCTCCGCTCAAAATTCTCCTCACCAACTTTAATAGGACCCATGACCACAACACAAGACACAGATCACTTTTTGATATACCCCGTGTTCATATCAACCTATGTAAAAATTCTATGCACATAAAGGGCCCCAGAATCTTGAATTCATTACCAGTAAATATTAAGATAACCTTGTCTGAAAATCAATTTAAGACTCAACTCAAAAACCACCTACTCACCCAAAACTAAATAATCATACTATAAACTACTTTAAAAAATGCTCATTATTACTTTCCTATAAGATAATTTAATTTTTTTTAATAATATGTTACTATTATGTTACCCCCTACTCGCCCAAAACTAAATATTCATACTATAAGTTACTTTAAAAAATGCTCAATGTTATTTGCCTTAAGATAATCTTAATTTCATATTACCATTCTCCTAAACACTTGTTACAATCTAATATCATTATATAATAACTTTAACAGTATAATATCATCATATTGTAATTTGAAAACAAATTTTAACTAGAATAAACTCAATAAATTTCTCTAATATTATGTACATAGTCTATAAGTCACTAGATTAAGCTGCCCCTAATGCCATGGCATGTCAGTGGTGGATCTCCTTGCACTCAGTTTATATTGTAACTACCAATACCTATGTAAATCTGCAATGAAATAAAATTTACTTTACTTTACTTTACTTTACAAATTCCCTAAATTTGTTTATAACAGATAAGTGAACTGTAGATATAAATCCAAATCTACAATTGTTAACCCCTTTGGGGCCTAGTTCCTAGGCCTTTTGTGTATCCATAAGCTTTTGCGCTAGCGTCCACAGGATGGATATGGGGTGCACAATAAACTAGCCTCTTCAGTGGCAAAATCTAAATGGAGGAATGTCATAGAGATTTTTGTGTCTGGTATTGTGTCTATGGGTCCTGTTGCAACTATCAAAAAAGTGTTTTAGTTCAATGGTAATATTAGAATTTATGGTTCTGTAAATGTAGGTTGGAAAGTAGTAGGTGTGAATGTTTTGTACAGTAATTAAGTTTAGGTCTTTGAAGAGTGGGGGGAGGGGGTGTTACCTAGCATTGGATTACGTGATAATTCTTAATGCAGCTTTTTGTTGGGTTATTATTGGCTTTAGGTGTCTTGCTGCTGTTGATCCCCAAGCACAAATAGGCACAGATGAGTGAATAATAGAGTATGTGGTACGTAGTAACTAATCTTGGAGAGGATTCCAACTGTTTTAGATACTTTTTTGTTATGTGTTGGATATAGGTGTTGAATTTCATGTTGCTGTCGAGGTGTAGGTCCAGGAATTTGCCCTCATTATGTTTAGCAATGATAGTGTTGTCAATCATTATGTTCAGTTGTGCAACACTTGTTCTGTTCCCAAACATAATGTAGAAGGTTTTGTGTAAGGTATTAAGTGTAAGCTTATTAGCAGTCATCTAGGTCAATATTTTTACTAGCTCTTCGTTAACAATAGTGTTGAGTGAGGCAAGATTAGGGAGGGAGATGACATAAGTCGTGTCGTCAGTAAAGAAAATGGGTTTAAGGTGTTGCGATACATTAGGAAGATCATTGATGCATAAGAGGAAGAGCAGGGGACCAAGGACACTTTCCTGTGGCACTCCAGTATCCAGTGGTCTTATTGATGAGGTTGTGTCCTTAAGAGACGTATCCAACCTGTTAGTAAGGTTGGATTTGAAATATGTAAGTGTGTGGCCTCTTATGCCATAATGATCAAGTTTGTGGAGTAAGATGTTGTGGTCTAATGTATCAAAAGTTTTCCTTAGGTCGATAAAGAGTCCTAATGGATATTCATTTTTTCAAGTGCTGTTTAAAGCAGGTCTAGTATTTTTACAATTGCTTCGTTTGTGCTTTTACTTTTCCTGAAGCCAAATTGGCAAGGGTCGAGGATGCTTTGCTCTATTGCCCCTGGTGCAAATGCTGTCCTGGTAGACAGTAACTGTAAGAATACAGAAATGAAAGTTGATGGCCTGGAGGAAGACAGGAGCTCTAGTGTAGAAACAGGTGTAGACAAGGACATGCAAAACTCAAAGTTACAATGTAGCAATACCACTAGAGACAAGGCAGGCGATGTAACATCCCCCCAATGAAGAGCAGGGGTGCCACTAGCACGTTGAGGGACAACACAATAAGTGTCAGGGGCCCAAGATTGTTCAACTGCCTCCCAGCATACATCAGGGGGATTACCAACAAACCTCTGGCTGCCTTCAAGCAGGCACTGGACAGGCACCTCAAGTCGGTACCTGATCAGCCGGGCTGTGGTTAGTACGTTGGACTGCGTGCGGCCAGCAGTAACAGCCTGGTTGATCAGGCTCTGGTCCAACAGGAGGCCTGGTCACAGACCGGGCCGCGGAGGCGTTGACCCCTGGAATTCTCTCCAGGCAGACTCCAGGTAGACAATAAACAAGGGGATGCCCCAAGGAATAGTGAAGACAAAATACCAGAAAATACTGGTGAAGGGACCATTGTTAGTACAAGTGCTGAAGATAGTAAGGAGACAGAAAAACACGCACCAGAAGGGAATGCAGTCACGAAAAAACAAGGCAAACAGAAATCAGACCTTCGCAAATTCTATGCATTAGGAATCTGTAGGTATGGTATATCTGGAAAAATAAATGGGACTGGAGTATACCTGGAGAGGGTTCCGGGGGTCAACGCCCTCGCGGCCCGGTCTGTGACCAGGCCTCATGGTGGATCAGGGCCTGATCAACCAGGCTGTTACGGTTGACCACACACAAACTGACGTACGAACCACAGCCCGGCTGGTCAGGTACTGACTTTAGGTGCTTGTCCAGTGCCTGCTTGAAGACAGACAGGGGTCTATTGGTAATCTCCCTTATGTACGCTGGGAGGTAGTTGAACAGTCTTGGGCCCCTGACACTTATTGTGTTGTCTCTTATCATGCTAGTGGCACCTCTGCTATACATGTGTGGGATGTTGCATCGTCTGCCGAGTCTATTGCTTTCATAGGGAGTGATTTTCGTGTGAAAGTTTAGTACTAATCCCTCTAGGATTTTCCAAGTGTATATAATAATGTATCTCTTCCGCCTGCGTTCTAGGGAGTACAGGTTTAGGAACTTCAATTATTATTATTATTTTTTTTTATTTTATTTAAAAATTTACAATTTTCATACTAGCAATACACCAAGTAGTCACCTTACTACAAGTAAGGTCATAACAAAGATATACCAAAACAACAGTAAGCACTAAAACCCCACACAAGAATGTGCCAATATAACACCAAAAAAAACCTAACTACCTTATAACAACGAAACTTCAAAAATAAAACATTAAACTTACAAACAAAACCTTAAAAGCTCCGTAAAAAACGGTAACCTTTATACCAATCTTAATGATGCTTACAAAGCGTCGTCAATACAACATTAGACTGAGACATAAATGCAACATACAATACAAAAAAATAGCGTTACATAACTCCTAACTTCCCCACAATGCCAAAACAAACTTAAACCTCACAAACATGTAAGTAACCAAAAAAATGTAAAAGTTTTTTTTTTTTTTTTTTTTTACAAAAGTCACTCTCACAAATAAAAGATCCTAAGCATTCCAAATGAAAGTAACAAAACAAAACAGTGATTATGGATCCTATAAGATCTGCAAAGCAATTTACACATAGTACAACAAAACATATATAAGATCCTATCCAACATGTATACACAAAAAAAAACACAAAATATACCTAACTAAAACAAAACATAGAAACCCCAAAAGGGTATTAAAAACAGACAATGAAAACCCTAAACCTACAACTAAAACCCGTGATAATGTGACCCAACAATAATAATGATCCTAGGCACACACACATTACGTGCAAGTCATATAACCTTCAGTAAAGGGAAACCCGTGGCCTGGTACCAACACCTCACAGTGATAAAGTCATGGGATCAGTCCCATCCAGTGTCTATACATACATAGAAAGAACTGCATTACATCTTCTCATATTAAATTACGAAGAATATTGCCTAATAACAAGCCATGAAAAGGGAATAATAGTATAAAAAAAAAACTTTAACCTCTTTGAAAAGAGGACCATAAGGAAAAAAACAATATATAAACACTTAGGGCACACACCTGGCCCCCAAGTAAGGCAAACCCCCTTTGGAAAAAAACCTGAAACCCAAAAAGGACAAAAATAGAACCACCCAAAACCTCCCCCCCCTTCCGTCCGAGTCACCAAACATACCACACACATACTCATCCATAAAAAGAAAAACCCCTACCCCTTTCCCCAAGGGGAAAAGGGTGAGTGGATGACCGGGAAAACCCTGAGAAACCATCCCTTCCCCAACCCCATACATAAACCCCACAAAACAACTTTCACACCTAACCCTTCAATCCCCCCACACCAGAGACCAACCCCTTCCTTGTAAAAACCCCAGAAACTATAGCTCAGAGTTAACCCAGCAACAACCCCATCGACAATTGCCTATAACCCTCAGAAAAAAAAACCTATCCCACACCCTCCCATACAACTCCTGGTTCCTACACTTAGTCCTATAAAATCTCGCTGCCAAAGCCCTAATCCTAACATCACTCCGAACCTCCTCATACTCCATGAAACATAAATATAATCCAATACCAAATACATCACCGCACGCCTCACATCCTCTGGGCACCCCACAACATCCAGACTTAAACATCTTAACACAGATAAACCGCTCCCCCCACACCTCGGATGATCCCTAAAAAACATTCCCTCACCCTCTCAAGACCCCCACAAAAATATACAACATGGAAAGCCGTATCCCATAACCCACAGCGCTGACAAAACCCATCGCCCGATAGTCCCATCACAAAAAGCTGAGCCCTAGATGCCAATATACCATGTAAAAACCGAAAACCAATCTTACGTACCTTAGGAGGCAACTTTAAACGCCTAAACCAAAACCACGTTACATTCCAATCATAACACGGATAAACCTCCATACCTAAAACCTCCTTTTCTCGCCTTCCCACCTTATCTAACCTCCCTACCTTCACCTTACCAGGATCTGGAACCACCAAAAGATACCTTAAAATTGCCTCACAAAACAACAAATTCCCACCCTTCCACCATCTGCGAACCTCACTCATTACGCTCCCCACTCTCACTCCTCGAATCCCACCTCGTGCTAGGTATTCCTGCCTAACATATATGCCCATCAAACGTCTCTGCAGTGGTATCAAACCTAGCCCTCCCTTCGCTACCTTAGTCATTACCACATCCCTCCCTAACCAATGCCTCCCATAACCCCATATAAACCTTAATACCCGACTTTGCAATCTTAAAACATCGTCCTCCACAAGGGGGTATACCGCAGCTACATACCACAACTTACTGTATACTAAGGAATTAACAACTACAACCCTCTGCAAGAGAGTGACCTCTCCAGGCCGCCACATCCCCATCCTACCCAGAGCAGCATTAACCACTGCCGAGGAATTCACCTCCCACGCAACACTCGCCTGAGCACAAAACCACACACCACATATCCTTAACCTATCCACTATTGGCCACCCAAAACCCTGACCCAACGCCCCCCCTACCCATTCCCCCACCTCCAATAATTTCGATTTTACCCTATTCACCCGCATACCAGTGGCCAAACCAAAAACCTCAATTATCCTATTTACATTACCTAACCCCTCCATTGTGCCTACCAAAATAGTGGTGTCGTCTACATAACCTATAATACCCGTTTCTGCCTCCCCATGATTACTCCCTTCAATCACCCCTTCTGACACTAACCTGAAAAAAGGGTCCTGTAAACACGCAAACAGGAGCTGTGACAAGGGGCACCCCTGTCGCAGCCCCCGCCCCAAACGCTCCTCAGTTCCCAACCTCCCATTCACCTGTGCCCTCAAACGTGCATGCTCGTACAAAGTGCGGACCCAACCAACGACCTCCGCCCCAAACCCCTGCCATAAAAGCATCGCCTGCAACATATCCCTATGAACACTATCATACGCCTTTTCCCAATCATGCCCTAAAACACCCCCAGCTTTTCTGCTCTCTAAAAAACCTTTGATCCTCCGATGACCCTCCCTCATACTTCTCCCTGGTACCCCATACTGACCCCCCTCCAGTAAGCTCTCCAAAACTCCTTTCATTCTATTAGCAAGAATTCGTGCAAATATCTTATAATCTGCACACATAAGTGTGATTGGCCTATAATCCTCAACCATTCCACATGCACGATTTTTCGGCACTAAAACTACATTACCTATTGACATATCCCCGCCCAAACTACCTTTCAATTTCATAGCATTAAACAGCCTAAGTAGCATCCCTCGCAGAACCTCCCAATGAACTATAAAAAAATCCCCAGAAATCCCATCCAGGCCAGGGGCCTTGCCCAGAGCCTGACCTTTCACTGCCTGCCAAACCTCCTCCTCAGTTATAGATCCTTCCATACGCTCTCTATCTCCAGCCCCTATCCTCTCAACTATACAATCTAAAATTACATCCCGGGATACCCCATCACTTTCCCCCTGACTCCTCTTACACTCAAACCAAGCATCCGCATAATAACTCATGGCTTCCGTGGTACGAAGAATCTGCCCCTTCCGATACCCACGGCACTCCTCAGTTACCCTCAGAGACATGACCGTCATATCTCTTCTCCGGTTCTGAAAAGTACGTAACACTAACGCAGAGGGCTTATCCCCCCATAAAACTTCCTCTAAACCTCCTCGTACCCTCAGAGCATGAAAATTTTCATTCTGCAACTCCCGCAATCATGACCGCAGATGATCAATTTCAGCTAGGGGATGCCGCCCTCCACTCTCATAACAAGTCCTCAATTGCCCCTCTAGGTACCTCAACATTCCCAACCTTTGCCTCGCATCTTCCCTACCCAGTTGCCTATAAAATTCCTGGATTGCCACTTTAGCCCGCACACTCCACCATTCCACTATATCACTAATCCCCTTCCCATCGTTCCATACTCGTCCCCACCAATCCGCAAAAACCTCCCTGTGATCCAACCCCTGCAACAACCTCACATTTAATTTCCAATACCCGGAATATATCTTCACTGCCCCAGCCCATCCCATCTCTACCAACACACCCCTATGATCAGAAAAAACAAAATCCTGACATTTAACCTAACCTACCTGAACTGCCCTGAGTCATACTGGGACTTAAGTAACTCACTCATTTCCTTGCTGTCATCTGTGTAGGACCCATCCCGTTTAAGTAGGGGCCCAATACTGATTGCTGTTCTCGACTTTGACTTTGCATAAGAAAAGAAATACTTTTTGTTTCTTTCAATTTCGTTTATGGCTATTAGTTCTTCCCGCGTTTCTTGATTCCTGTAAGATTCCTTTAGTTTTAATTTGATGTTTGCTATTTCTCTGACTAGTGTCTCCCTTCGTATTTCAGATATATTGGCCTCTTGTAGCCGCTCCGTTATTCTTTGCCTTCGCCTGTATAGGGAGCACCTCTCTCTTTCTAGTTTGCATCTTTTCCTCCTTTTTCTTAAGGGAATTTACCTTGAGGAAACCTCAAGTGCCACAGAGTTAATTTGTTCTAGACATAGGTTAGGATCCGTGATGCTTAGGCTATCTTCCCATTGTATATCATTTTGGACTTGGTTTACTTGGTCCCATCTTATGTTTTTGTTATTGAAGTTGAATTTGGAGAAGGCTCCCTCACGGCTGATCACATTTTGTTGATCTTGGGCTCCCCGCATGCATGTCTGGACCTCTATTCGCGGTATAACCCCTGTGGTTTAGCGCTTCTATTTGATTATAATAATAATAATGGACCTCTATTATGTTGTGATCTGAGTATATTGTTTTTGATATGATGACATTTCGTATCAGATCATCATTGTTGGTGAAGATGAGGTCCAGCGTATTCTCTAATCTTTGTAGGCTCTACTATTTGCTGGTTTAAGGTGAATTTGGTGCCGAGATTTAAAAGTTCATGTGTGTGCGAGTTTTCATCTGAGCTGCCTCCTGGTGTTATCTCTGCTACCACATTGTTTGCAATGCTCCTCCATTTTAGGTGCCTTAGGTTGAAATCCCCCAGGAGCAAGATGTTGGGGGCAGGAACTGGAAGATTTTCCAGACAGTGGTCAATTTTCAGAAGATGTTCCTGGAATTGTTAGGACGTTACATCCGGAGGCTTGTATACAACCACGATGACCAGGTTTTGATTCTCGATCTTTATTGCTAATACTTCAACTACATCATTTGAGGCATTTAGTAGTTCTGAACATATAAGTGACTCTGGGATATACAGGCCAACCCCCCCTTTTTGCCTGTTCACTCTGTCACATCTGTATAGGTTGTAGACAGGGATCCATATTTCATTGTCTAAGTGATCCCTTATGTGGTCTCTGTGAAAGTCGCAAACATAGCATTTGACTCTGTAAGGAGTCCATGGATGTAAGGTATTTTGTTGTTTGTTGCTGGCTTTAGACCCTGAATATTTGCAAAGATGAATGTCGTTGGATTGGTGGTATGGGGGGGGGGGTCTTTTTTTCCTGGCACTAATATCTGTTGTATTGGAGTGGAGGCCATTGACTGTGATTCCACTCCAGAAGTGATTGCAGTTGGTGTACAATTTCTGTCATTTCCTGCCAGCTTTTTTTCCTTCCTGGCACTAAAAAACCTCTCTCCGGTATGGCTGTGGCTACCCAGGTTTTGCCATGGTCTGGATGTTCTGTGTCGCTTCGTACCCTTTGGGTGGTATGCCTGGTAATATACGTTATAGAACTGTCTTTCCTGAATTGATGAGTGGCACATTTCAGGGTGGAAAAACTTACAGGACGGGAGGTTGCATTTTCCTGTTTTCATATGGGCACGGCATTTTATGGGGTGATCATAATTGCATGTCCCATCTGATTTCCCAGATTTTCCATGCCTGCAGATACCAAGAGCATAATATTCACATAGGCCTGGTTTCCGTTTGCCCTGGTTTTTTGTGACTATGTTCCCTATTGTATTCCCTATTGGTGCTTGTGTTCCTGTCTTGTTTCTATCTTCAACTCTAGTGCTGACAATGGAGCCTTCATCAGTTTTTGGTAATATAACTTCAGTATTTTGCAGGGCATCCCCCTGTTTACTATCCGCCGGGGTATTGCTAGTTTGTAGCACTAGTTTTTGTGTGTCCTTGTCTACACCTGTTTCCCCATCATTTATTTCACTAGAGCTCCTGTCCCTCTTCAGGTCACCATCATTTATTTTTCCATTCGTACAGTTTCTGACTACCATTTCAACATCTGTACCAGGGGTGGTAGCACCATCTGGCCCAGATTTTTTACTTTCCCAACTGTTATAGAAAGCTGTCATGTTTTTTATGAAGTCCGATTTGATGTTGTCATCTTTTAATATCAATGTGATTTTATTCCACAGTTCGGTCTCATTTGGGCATACCCAAAACACTTCCTTGTTTGATATCTCGTGTAGTAGAGTCTTGAATGCCTACACAAGGGGCGTGGCAGCATTTAATACAAAAGTTGCATGTGATCCATCCAGTGGAACGTTTGTTTGTTTGGTTGCATACTACACAGGGTTTCATGACTGATTTTGTTGGTTGTTTTACTGTATATTCTACTAATAGCTTCCCTGAAGTGGTGATCTGTCTATTTGTATCGTATCTATTTTATTTGCATGTGTAAGTGTTTGGGGCAATCTTACCGCTTTAAGTTTTTGTTATTGTTTGGTTGTTTGTTAAGTCCCCCTAAAACTCCGTCCACTTATTGAATCCGGTCGATGATACCAGTTTGGATCCGGTCAATGGTTCCCTTATTTCTTGGATCAGACGAGATCCAGTGTCACTTATTTAATGAATCCTGTAGGGATTTTTTGGGTTTCGAGAGACAGACCACTGGAAGATGATTAAACAGAGTAATAATGATCAGTATGATACAAAAGTATAACTTGCGTGTTGGAGAAAAAAAAACCGATGCTTCTGGCAGCTCCTACTATGACGGGTGGCCGTACCTCTGGCACCCTGGTTTACCTCTGGCACCCTGTTTACTTCTGGCACCCTGGTTAACCTTACCCTGGTTTATCACCTGGGTTTATATGCACTTATGGTTCACTCTACTGGGTTTAGTTTTTCTACTTCCTAAACTACAGCACTGCTGATTTTCACTATGGTTGACTGATGATTGACTAGATAGAACAAGTGACCTGAAGAGTGTCATCATGGGCTTTGCATCCCTAGTTTTGAAGGTTCTCATTATCCATCCTGTCAATTTTCTAGCAGATGTGATTGATACAATGTTATGGTCTTTGAAAGTGAGATCTTCCGACATGATCACTCCAGGTCTTTTACATTAGTTTTTTTGCTCTATTGTGTGGTTAGAATTTGTTTTTTTGATGTATTTTTAAATTTTCACGTTTTACATATCGGAGTAATTAAAAATTTTCATCATTAAATTTTTTCATTTTTTTTTCGGGCCCATTTAAACATTTGGTTGATGTCTGCTTGGGGTCTTGCGGTGTCTTAATGGAGGAAAATGTCATGAAAATTCGGGTTCATCTAAAAAAGAAGACACCCCTTTTTGGGCCCCTGTTTTTGGGGTTTAAAGGATGAGGAACAAGATGAGAGCAGTACTGTGCCTTGGGAAACTTTTCACCGCCCCCCCAGTTTTTGCTCTGTTTATTATTTTTTGTGTTCTTTTGTTAAAATTTTTGATCCATCTCCAACTCTTCCTCTTATTCCTTTATCACGTATTTTGTGTGCTATTACACCATGGTCACACTTGTCAAAGGCTTTTGCAATTTTGGAAAATTACATCTGCTTTCCCCTTTTCTTCTAGAGCACCAAAACCTTGTCATAGTCTTGCAACTTTGCATTTTTGACCACCCAGAAAACCCCGCCCATATGACGACGGAAATGCAATCTTCCTTCCTGTAAGTTTTCCCCCCCAAATTTTCCTCTTCAGTTCAGGAAAGACAATGTAAACATATTCCAAGCACACCACCTAAAGGGGAAAGAAGACACAGCACCACCCCGGGGGAAAACCTGGTTACCAAATCACCCAGAGGGTTTTTTTGCCCGGGGAAGGAAAAAGTTGGGGGAAATACAGAAATCATACACCAACTTTGATTTTTTTGGGGAGTGGAATCACAGTCAATGGCCTCCACTCCAAAACAACAGATTTAAAACCCCAGGAAAAAAGACCCTCTCCCCTTTTTCCCCTACGTACATTCATTTTGCAAAATGGGGGTCAAACCAACAATGAACAACAAAATCCTTTCCTGGACTGCTTCGAGTCAAACGCAATTTGGGTTTTCACAAAACCCAAAATAAAGGATCACTTGGACAATGAAATGGGGACCCGGGGGTTACAACCTATACAAATGCGACAGAGTGAAAAAGAAAAACGGGGTGGTTGGCATGTATGCCGAGTCACTGATATTACCTGGAGTTACCTGCGGGGGGTTTCGGGTCAACGCCCCCCGGTCGGTCTGAGACCAGGCCTCATGGTGGATCAGGGTCTGAAACCAGGCGTTACTGCCGGCCACAGCAAACTGAGAGAACCACAGCCTTGGGGTGGTTGACTTTGGGCCTGTCCAGTGCCTTCTAGAAGACACCCGGGGGGCCTTGGTAACCCCCCAAAGTAGCGGGAGGCAGTTGAACGGTTTTGGGGGCCCCTGGCCTTTTTTGTGTTGCATCTCCTGCCGTAATTACATCTGCTCGGAACTACTAAATGCCTCAAATAATGTAGTTGAATTTTGGCAGAAAGATGAAACCCAAAATCTTGTCATTGTGGTTGTATACAAGCCTCAAAGTAAATTTGGGGGTGTTCATTGAACGGAACCCTTTGTTTCATATGATTTATTTAGACTACTGACTATATAAATATGAGTAGTAACCTGAGTTAAGTAAATTTTGAATAATCATTGAATTTTAACCCTTGTGTCATATGATTTATGTTAGACTTCTGACTTATAGTAAATATGAGAGTAACCGAGTTAAGTAAATTGGAAGTGTTCATTGAACTTGAACATTTATGTCATATGATCCTTTTTAGATTCTGACTTTATAGTAAATATTTGCTCTTGAAAGGCGGGAGGTAAAGGGGAAATTTTTTGCGTTGTGAGACTTACACGAGTTATCATCACCTGCAAACAAGGCAACTGTCATGGGAATATATTTCTGCAGGTGATGGAATTGAGATAGCTTCCAGACCTTTAAAAGTAACAAAGGGGAAAAAAGGGGAAAGGGCCCCTTTTGAGGCAATGTGACCAACCCCTTTTGGGGCACACAGGGTGCAAGAAGCCTTTCTTCAAAGGAACTGTGTTGCTGAACTTCCTGACAACACCCCGCTGCAGGGTAGGTGTGCATGGTAATGGAAGCAAAGAACTCCGAAGGTAAGGACCACTTTAAAATAACTCACAACTTCGTGTTTGGGGAAAGAATGATGAAGTGATCAGTGATCTACAACACACCTTATGGGTATTGCTGTTCCCCCATCAGACACTCATCATTTAAAAAAAGGGTCAGTATCATAATTTTTGGATACCCTCTCGACATGGATCCATCCCATCTGACTCAAGTGAGCATATCTAAGCCAAAAGACTTAAAGGAAGACCCAATTATACCCGTGGGAGGCCCTGTGCCCTTCCCAAATTTGGGTGCCTGGCCAACGTTCCTACCCACGGTGTACCTACCCCTCAACGAGGTGTTACAAATCCACACTAGGCCCAAGGGGTTAACCCGGGGGGGGTTTAAAACCTTTTTGGACTCTCCCCTAAATTTTTAAGTTTTAACCCAACCCGGGAGAACCCCAAAAAAAAGGGGTTTTTTTTGGGGTTCTTCCTTTTAACCTTTTTGTAAAATAACCCGGTTAAATCCCCCAAAAAAAGGGGGAAAAGGGGTTTTTTTTGAAAAAAACCTCCCTAAAATTTTCTCCCCAAGAACGACCAACCTCCCTGCGGGATACCAGATATCACACACACCATTGTGGGGAGCTACCAACCCCAAAAACATGGGAATACGATAGTTCACCACCCATACCTATGCCTCCACCTGAATTTGGGGGGGAGAGTCACTCTTCTAAATACACACATCTACAAAGTCAGACACCACACAAACCCCCAAGTGGAGATGAGTCAGATGCACAGGACCCACCTACAATGAATGATGATGTAGTCATACCACAGGCACCATCAGAGAACACTAATTTAACCAAGGTACCTGTTAAGGTGATAGGTGTTAAAGAAAGAATTAATTCAGAAGAGCCTTCCTCTGGAGAGGCATTTGATCTCCTGACCTTCCTCAAATTATAACAAATTTTCAAAAAAAAATTGAGCATCTTGAACAGATGCTGACAAGTTAAATAAATATATGTAATCAAGATGATGCTTTTTTGAGTGCGTTGATGATGTCAAAAGTGCAACAACAATCTCTGTTCAATTTCAAGTTGTAAAAAAAAGCCCATGACTCTGGCTTCAAACTTCCCTTTGGGAACTCGCTAAGATGCCGAAAATGTTGGGAGTTAAATGTTCTGAAGATAAACACGTACAAACTATGCTATTTGCTCTTAAGTGTCTGCACACTGTAGGCAAACAAAAATCTTACCATCTTATGAGCAAGAGTGTAATAACTCACAAAATGGATAGATTACAATTTTTTCATGGAACCTTGCTTCCATCAGGAAGTGGTTGCCTGACTTACATCATATTAGTGCAACCAAGAATATTGATGTCATCTGTTTGCAGGAATGTAGACTGAAAGATGGAGACCTCCCCAAAGTTGCCTGGGTATGCACTTATAACTTAAGGTCAACCAACTGTTGTGTGATGTATGTCAGAAAGAACTTGCCACATTCACCCTTACCCTGCAGAGTCGGGGAAACATGCAGTATTATGGTGTCAGAGATACGAGGGATTTTCCATAAACATTTTTAATCTTTATGCCCCTTTTGCTTCGACCTGATGCTTTACCAGATCGCATCAATAGTGAATCTACCCTCATTCATGGAGACTTTAATGTCAGACATATGAATATTGGAACTAAACTTGTGAAATTTCTATATGAGCATGATAATGTTAAAATTCTAGGAACTCTTGAGCCTACTCAAATATATGGTGGAATACTAGATCTGTGCCTTGGATTTAATACATCATATACGATGCATGACTCTGTCTTAGTTGATGATCTTCTATGTGATCACTTCCCAAGACTCACAACTGTCAATTTTGATCATATCTCCAGCAACCAAGGAGCTAAATACAGAAGGAGGAAACTTATTCTCAACCCAGAACACAGATATAACTTTATTAACCACTTGGATCAATGGTATAAGAATTACGAGCCCACTGGTACACAAAAAATCAAGTGGGCAGGAAAAGAAAACATAAACCTATACAAGCAAAGGCAAAGAATTACAGAGCGGCAAAGAGGCCAATATATCTGAAAAGTAGGAGGCCCGGGGTCAGAGAAATAGCAAACATCGAACTAAAACTAGGAATCTTACTGGAAAAAAAAAAATGCGTGAAGAACTAAAAGTCATAACTGAAATTGAAAGAAACCCAAAGTATTTTTTTATGCCAAACCCCCTTTTAAGGGGGCTCCAACGAGGTAAAAGGCTATCGGTCTGAGGAATTGACCTTTTGGTCTTCTTTCTCAGACCGAACCTAATTACCCCCAACCCCCTCCCTTATCCCATTCCCCCCATCCCCTTTTTCCCTTTCCTCCTCTTCCTCCCATCCCTCCCTTAGTTCCTTCCAGTTTTACCCTGGGAGCTTCTCTCCTCAGGCATTCTAGTTCCTAGGTAGGGAAGGGTATCGTGGTCCATCCCATTCTGTTGAGGTCCTTGGCGGTGGTGTAGTTTCAGGAATCTGGATCGCCTGGGGATGTCCTGATCCTCTCCGGTCACCCAGGGGGTGGCCTTGGGTATCTTTCGGGCGACGGGTGTTTTTCTGGAGGCCACCTTCGGATTCCGGGGGTGGTACCGGCGGATGGTGGCGGATATCCCGGCCGCCTCTCTTTTGTCTGCCGAGATGGCTCGGTGGATGGGAGGTTGCATCCCGGATTGCTGGTTTACTGGCATGAAGGGAGGGTATGGGGACAGGTTCCATGCAGCATCTGCACTACTTGCGGTGTTGAGGGTCCTCTTGGGCAGGAGGGGGATTTACGCCCCTTTCATTCCCCCCCTAGGAGCATTCCTCCACGTTCCCCTTTTTTTTTTTTTTATTTTTATTTTATTTTCTTCTTTCTTTTTTTTTATAAAAATAGAAAGAAGTAACCTAACCATGGCTGACCCAATCCATGAACCCACTACCCCGGGCCCTTCCTGATACAGCACCCAGACTGACCCCGCCTGTTAACGGATGACTCTTGGATACCTCCCATGCCCCTGTACTTCTTGCTGGTGCCAGTTGTCACCTGCTTCAGGTACCGAGGTTCTGCCCTTTTGACATATCTGACCTTTGCTCTTCTCTGACCTTGATTCCGGCTTCTCCCTCGACGGTGCGGAATTTTCGAATCGCCGCCCGCCCCCCATCGGGACCACCCCGGTCCCACACCAAACGGCCAAGACTCTCACATGACAACCCCACACTTCCTTCGTTCATCTCAGAAACGACCAGCTTGTCACGACTCTCCCAAACCTCTTTTCACACTACCCCAATGGACGAAGTTTTTCCCAAACTTCCCCCTAATACCTATCTTTCAGATCATAGATTGGTAAACCTCTGCTTATGCCATGTTGGTAAAGATATCTCATTTCACTTCCCCAAGAGCAGCACTGCATCATCACGGTCCAGAAACCGGCCAAGCTCGGATCTTTCTCTTCTCACAACCATAGATACGTTCCTGTTACTATTGACAAGCACCATTCCCCAATTCTTGTTGTGGTTCTGTTATTTTACCCCACACCATTGTCCAACGGAATTTCCAGACAAGGGTGATGAAATTTAGAGCAGCTTGAGCTCCAAGAACTCCCTATCCTTAAAGTTGACACTTTTACCCTCCCTGCCAATAAGCGAAGACGTTATCCCCAATATAGCTCGTTTAACATTTGACTGCCATGAACTTCCACCCTCGGTCTACATTGCAGGTCAACGTTTACAAGTTCGAAAGGTGACCCCTACAAACAACAGTGGAAACTGCCGGCGTTTTGGTCATCCAGCGAAATTTTGCAGGTCCATGGCCGAATGCCCAGTCTGTGGGCCGACGACCATGCCAGTCCTTCTTGTACATTACCTCCCTCTTGCCTTAACTGTCATGAGGCACATCCATCTTTCGCCATTGTCAGGTTTACCTGAATGAGCGGGAAATATGTTGTCTCAAGGAGGCAGAAGGCCGCATATGCTATGGCCGTCTCTCATCTACGCCCAAGGGGGAGATTCCCCCCGGTTTTTCCCCTATTCTCACATTGCTAAACGCCCCCCCTATTACAACCTCAGGCCCAAGGGCCCTTTTTTGGAGGAAAGGGGGAGTTGGGGAAGAAAAAAAACACAGTAGAAGATGTTTGGGGAAATTGGTTTTCCCCTTAAAAAAAAAGGGGGATTAATTCCAGTTTTTTTGTCTTTTCCTTCACCAAGAATTTGGGGTGATTATATAAGACTTTGTCTTTTCCTTCACCAAGTATAACAAAGTACTATTTACACATATGTACACTATATACAAAGGAGAAGGTTTAGTGCACCCAAAATTTATAGGCAACAGCAGCCAAAAGACAGAAAATTTTTGGACAACCAGCTCTATGCAGGAATTCCAATAAAAAAACCGAAAATGGAACCACGCACCTTTGTCATTGTTAAACCCGTTTTTTAATTGGCTGAACTGAAGTTGATTTGATGATGGGGCCCCATCATAAACCCTTAACGATGGTTCGTGGTTGGGGGGGGAGCCATGGGGTGTGTTTAACATGCTCCGAATAAAGGTTACATACTTTGCATGCAAAACCCCCACCCCCAAGAGGGCTCAGGACTAGGCTTCCACCTCCCCAAGGGTAGAGGCCCCCCTGGCACATTATAATAATGGGGGCCCCCCCTTTCCCTCAACCATCCCGCTTCAAATTTAAACAAACCCCTTTTTCAGACATAAAGTCCAGCTTTAAACTTAAAGAGTGAGACAGCAGACGGTAGGGCTAAAATAGGGGCCCAAAGGGGCCTGCGGCCCCGGGGGGAGGGCACCCCCCCCCAAAAAAAACCCACTAGGGGGGGAAAAAAGGGTGGTTCCAACCCCAAATCCCTAACACATCCTAACTAAATACAATGACTTCTGGACAAAAAAATCAGCCAGTGTGCAAAAAACATCAAATTACGTTCACTAGACGTTCAGTGGTCTCTGATCATCCATTGTACCTATACGGCTCACGTATCCCAGAACGTGATACAGTCAGGTTTCTCGGCCTCCTGTTTGACCGCAGATTGGGGGGGAAACCTCACATTACCCTCTGGGGAAAGGGATTTTTCCAAAACCCGGGGAACCCCCAAAACCCCCCCACATCTTTTTGGGGGTGATCGTAGAACCCCTTCGCCACATTCAGCCCAATTTATCGAAACTCGATTATGGTGGGGCCCGATATATTCGGCAGCCTCTCCTGCCACTCTTTTTCCGCCTTAATCCCATCCATCACCAGGGATTACGCTTATGCCTTGGTGCTTTTTTTTTTTTCCCCCCGGGGAGCCTCTATGGGAAACCCCAAAATTCCATCCTTGTCCGATCGGGGGATGCACATTGCATTCGTTTTTGTTCGGGTTTTTACCTCCGGGGAAACCTTCCATGATAGGGGGTTTTCAACAGAGAGAGCTCTTATTTGTTCGTCGCCTCCTTTTTTTTTGGGGCCCCTTTTTTTTTCGTCTGCATTCACTCTTGTCTTTTCCCTTTTTGCTTCCGCCTTATATGTTCATGTTTTCACCCCTTTTCCCTACCCTTGGGAAGTTCCTGCTGCCCGTGTCTGTTCTATTTCCTTTTTACCTTGCGCGAAAGCCCAACCGCCACGGCGGCTTCTCGCCTTTTTTTTAGACCATTTCCGTTTCATTCCCATGCCATCGCAGTATACACCGATGGTTCAAAGTCATCTGACGGCGTGGATTCCGCAGGTTTCCGGACAGCGCCGAGAGGGATCTTTAAAACCCGGCTAGCATATTTACGGCTGAATTGTATGCCATTCTTGTGGCAATTTTTTCCCTATTGCATCTATGCCTGTATCACCATTTGTGGTCGTTTTGACTCC